>PVJO010005202.1:0-100846 GCA_004026905.1 Hystrix cristata
CCTAACACAGCTTGCTCTGCTGATTTGAAATGACCAATCGGAACTCAGGCTTCTAACCCAGTTTTTCAACCTATAGGTTTAAAGGAAACTGGGATTTTAGAAACAGAAAAAGCTGGTTAATTTGCGTTATAATTTCCTTGAAACTCAGGAATTTAGTAGGGCGTGGCTGCACCTCCCTTAAGTAGGGGGTGGGCTGCATTCCCTGTGGCCTGAGGAAGTTTGTTCCTGGTCCAAAGACCTAGTTCATTGTTTGTTCTTATTTTAAATCTTATCAGTATGGCTTATCACCCAGCTCTATCTCAGACCCTTCCCTTAGCCAGCTGTCTTCCTTATAAACTAACTAAATAAACTATTTTCTGTACCAGTAGTATAAATGAAACAGTAATTTTGAAATAACAGAATAGGTAATTTGGGGAACCACCAGGACATCTCCTGACTTCCTATTTTGCTATCTTTCATTTTGCTCCTTGCTGCTTCAGGTTTGTGGCTCTCAAGGTGTTGAAATGCTGATTGTGTAACAGCCTGGCCAGACCCTTCCTCTGTGCACAAGTTCCTGCCAGTGTACAAAGCAAAAGAAGGAGCATAACTATTGCTGAGCCAGGCCGTTGTGTCTAGGAGCTACAGTTACACCACAGTCTCCAAATTAGATTGTGTTTACAACGAATAAGTGTATTAATCTCATATTTCAATCTTTGTCTAGCTCTGATTTTTATTAAATCAGCAGTTGACTTATTAAGATAATAGGTTTGAGAACTTCATACTGGCAATAGATTTAATCATATCAGTCTTTTTCTATGGTTTCATATTTATCTCCAGCCAGACTTTGATAAACATGCTAATCAAAAAAAAACCCAACTAACTGGGAAATCTTAAACATACTGTATGTCCACAAATGCTCCCTCCCATGAAGAGGTGGGGTTTATGACCCTCTATATAAAAGTGTGTGTGTGTGTGTGTGTGTGTGGTGTGTGTGTGTGAGAGAGAGAGACAGACAGACAGACAGAGAGTTCCAACTGATGGAGTATAATGTTAGTGATGGTGTGTGACTCCCAAAGCTGAGTTATAAAAACCAACACTACTGGTACAATTGCTTTTGGAACCTTGAGCTGTCGCTTAAGTAAAACTACTCTGAGGCTGCCCTGCTGTGAACAAAGCCAAAGTAGCTCACAGAGTCCCTGAGACTCTATGGAGAGAAAGAGGCCCATGGAGCCCCTAACTACTGCAATCCCCTACTCCAGTGCCAGCCATTACTGACTGCGACCATGGGACAGACCCTAAGCCAAACCCCTGGCTCAGCTCTTTCAGAATTTCTAATCCACAAAAACCACAAGAAAAAATGAAAGAGTGATGGTTGTTTTAAGCCACTATATTTGGAGTAATTTGTTGCACAGCCAAGCCTAACCAGAATTTGAATTTTTACAAACACTAGGGCAAAGAATGGGATTTGTGGGATGTATACTAAAATTTATATACACAAATGTACACCATTTCTTTCAATAAATAGTCATCTTGGGAGAAATTTGTTTATAATCATATTGTCTTTGTGATATTGTGTCTCCCCACATTTTTCTGTGGCATTCAGTACACTATTTTGCTTCAATGTTCTTTGAACAAGAGGAGTAGATTAAATTATCTATGTTATTCTTTCCATTGCTAAAGATTCTTGACAATTATTCAAAATTCTTTGGCTGCTAAGATACTTTTAAAGTGCTTTAAAAAAAAAACTACATTGCTACTTTAAAATATAATATATAAGATCTAGTTTGCATACTAAAATTATAGTAAAATTTTAAGTATAGTGTTTTAGTCACTATCCCACCACCAGACACAGTACATGACACCCACAACTTAAGGGAGGAGAGGTATACAGTATTTTGACTCACAGCTTCAGTCCGTGGTCTACTAGTTCCCAGGCAAAAACAGGATGGCAGAAGAAAATGTGTTTAATGCATGACAGCCGAGACATGGAAAGGGAAGAGAGGAGCGGGGCATAAAAATATCCCCTTCTAGGTCCCACCACACTGACCTACCTCCAACCAGGCCCCACCTCCTAATAGCACATTCAGCTGCAGAATCCACCAATGAGTATAATGCACCCCAATTTCCCTCTGTAGCCCTGAATGAGCAGGGTCCTTTGGGGCTCTCTTTTTAAATGAAAGTTTACTGCTTTTGCACCTTTGAGCCTGTGATGGGCGGGATCTTACCAGTTCTTCAGATGCCTTAAACCTATTTTTCTATTGTCCTGATGCAAAGTACTTGGCTTTCTTTTAATGTTAATCTTTTCAACAACCATGCTAGCATTTTCCCTAACTTTGCAGGCACTTCCTTTCAGATGAAACGCTAGACTTTTCAAATCATTGATCTCTATCATTTGGTCTTGATTCTTACTGTAGAGCTGATATAAGTCAGCCAGCAGTATCCATGTCACAGCCTGAACATTGGTCTGCTTTGAAATTTCCCCTGCCACATTAATTAATCAGCCACACTTAATCTCACTCTCCAAAGTCTCAAGACATGGATAAAATATAGGCAAATTTTCTGCTAGAGTGTAATACACATGCCCTCTGGTCCAACTGCCAACAGAGTCCTTGCTCCTAACTGAAACCTTCCGAGCCTGTGCTTTACTGTCTATATGTCTATCAGAATTCTGAACTGTGACCAGAATCTCCCATGAAGCTTGGCTTACAACATTCTAGGGCTTGTTCAGCTAACATCTCCAAGCTGTTCCAAACTGTTCTCACAAACCAATTCCAAAGGTTTCTAAACCACATGATCACAACAATGACTCCAGTTCTCTGGCACCAAAATCTGTCTTAGTTACTTTCCTGTCAGTGGACACAATACCCAACACCCACAATTAAATGCGGAGAGGTTTATTTAGGCTCATGGTTTCATTTCATGATTGGCTGATTCCAAGACAGGGAGAGGATGGCAGAAAGGCATGGCAGAGGAAAAGATGCTCAATCCATGGCAGCCAGGAAGCAGAGAGGGAAGGAAGAAGCCAGGCCACACACCCAGTGACCCACTCCCAACAGGCCTGCTGGGCCTCACCTCCTGACAGCACGTTCAGCTACTGATCCCATTCGTGGATGGATCCACTGATGAGCAGAGCATCCTCATGGTCCAGGCACCTTCCACACATGTGAGAATTTGCGGGGACATTTTAGATCTAAACCAAACCAGGTAGACACTAGTCGAATATAAGAATATCTCACCTATGTCTTTCCACTATAAAGATGCTATTCTGTTTAATAGAATGTGAATTAATACAGAGCATCATTAAATTATAATAGCTGTCCACACTAATGTACACAATCAAAGGATTTTGAAACTAGTACTATGAAAGATTAGTAAATGATATTTTGGATATTAAAAAAACCTTATAAAACCTTATAAAACCTTTGAGCCATTTATTCATGTTCAAGGCCTTCTAGAACTGCCCAGATATTGTGTACTCCACCAACTGTCTCCATTATGAAATTAAATATTAATGACTGCACACAGCACAGAAGAAATGGCAGGGTCATCTAAGCAGCTGATTTGTTTCACAGATGAGGAAACCAAGTCGGGACCAGTTAAACAATAGCTTTACCTGGTCCCCTGATGACTCAGAGCTGGAGCCAAAGGAGAAGCCAGGGCTCCTAACTGAATTTTATAACAGAAAACGAGGAACTTGGTGTGCAGCAGTTACTCACAAGTATTACAGACAATTAAAATAATGAAAGAAATTTCCTTTTAAGCCTCATATTGATTCACCTCCAGCTTTGTGGATCTGAGAGGTCATCACTTTGGTCGATAATAACACTTGATCTCAAATGCTGTAAGTTTAATATACAGCATAAAATACAGAGATCGATATTTTGATGTTGAAGAGGCTCATTTATTGGCTGTTTGTCTTCAGACCTTTAAATGAAACAGAGAACTGAAGAAATACAAGGAAAAATGTTTTCATAAATTCTGTTTAAGTTATGTAGGTAATGATGGCTAAGGAAAAGGGTTTGTTATGTCACTAGTTCTTGCTCTTACAGGCCCCTCTCCAAATCCCTCCCTCCTCTCAATGCCTGCAAGCTGTCTCTTTACTTGACTCAAGTAGATATGTCTTTTAGGACTCCACACAAGAGGCACTTGTCCTTGATCTTCTCCATCCACAAAATGTGCGTGTGGGGGGGTTATATCATGTGTACTTTTTATTTGTTACGTATTTGTTGTACAGAGGTGATGGAGAAGGAGGAAAAACTACTATGGACTTCAGCTGTAACAATGACAGTGAGACTGGACCTAGAACAAGATTGCCCTAAAGTTAATTTGTGGAAACTTGATCCTGTGAGGTACTCTGCCAAACACAGGTTTCAATAGTCAAATGTATTTGGGAAACAGAGCATTGTATATGCCTCTCTTGGAGATCCACAACTCATTAGGGTATACTGAAAGCCCAGAGCAGTCCCACACTATGGTAACTGGTTTAACTTAATTTCTTCCAGTGAGTCCCAAATGCACTTGACTTTTAAACTCGTATCTCGCTGCGCCAACTTTGGGAAATATTGCTGTACAGAGTCCTATGTTGTTTCTCTCCAGCTTTTCTCTCATTTGTCGTCAATGGAGGATTTACAAGCGAGAAACCCCAAGGGGCAAGATAAGGAAAATCTAAGAACAATCTCTCTTTTTCCTCTATTCTAGCTTATACTTAAAAAATAGAAACTAACATAGCATATGTGTATGATAATTCATTACATAGGATACAGGACTGGTACTGCTTGAATATACGCAACTCTTGTTACTTTCATTACAAAAAATGATAACACCTTATGCTATATTTTATTAAGTACAAACTAATTTCCCCTCATCCCCCACTTCTACACTATAGCAGCTATAACTGGGAACTAGGCTCCCCTGTGAAATAATTCAGTAGTAAGGTTTGTCTGTCTTTGATCACATGACATCTTATTCAGTATTGTCTGACAATAGTTTCAATGTTGTTTTGTAAGTAATTTTTGAAACCAATACTTTGGACTTTTTCTCAGATACCAGACAGTAGTCTCAACATTTTGCAGGCAAGCAATGAAGATTTTTTTCCCTCCGCGATTGATGCATCGTTTTTCAAATTTTATTGCAGTTTTAAACTATTTCACATTCTTGTCATGAGCTCTTGTTCTTGTCCTTGTTAAAATTAGGCAGCACCGATTAGAAGCGAATGATTTCACTTCACTGTAATATTCCCATAATATAAACTAAAACTTATATTTTTGATGTTCTTACACATACCACCTCAGAATGTGGCCTCATTTGGAAATCATTTTGTTTGTTTTGTAGTACTGGAGATTAAACTAAACCCATGGCTTTGCACATTGTAAGCAAGTGCTGTACCACTGAGTTATATCCCCAGCATTTTGTTTGTAGGTTTGTTTGTTTGTGTTTTGTTTCGTTTTTTGAGACAGGTTCTCTCTAAGTTGCCTAGGCTGACCTTGAGTTTGCAATTCTCTTAGGTCAGTGTCCTCAGTAACTGGGAATATAGGCGTGTGCCCCTATTCTTGGCTTCCAAAATTTATCTTTTTGGATGAAAGTTAATGGGTTGTTGTGACATACATCAACGAAATGGCCTAATCACCCAACACAAAGATTAGAAGGCAAGTGTTACAAGGAATTTAAGTAGTTTGGACTGAAATTTGATTTCTTATGTCAAGTATGTATTGGGCTCTGGGTTCAATCCCCAGCACTCTACCCATAAAAATTTATATGCGTGTAGAGATTTAAAAAGTAGCAAAATAGATGGGTTTTGTATGCAAAAGAAAAATAAAATTATGTGTTTTTAAATATAAGTAGGGGTTGAAAAGTATAGATTACTTTGTGAACATTTTAATATATGAAAACATGATTAACAACCTATTAAAATATATATGCATTATTATCCCTAACATACCTCATGTATGTGAGGATTGATAGGTTGTACTTTAAAATCGGTAGGAATATTTTGAAATGATTCTGTTTAGGATTATTATTATTATTATAAATTCTCTTGACATTTTTCAGAAACTTGTTTTATGTTATGTGCAATGCCTGAATCTGTCTTATTTACAAGGAAAGTTATGTCTAGTATTGGCTGTTCTTTCCCATGTCAATTCAGACGCTCATTTTGCAGGCAATTATTTCTCAGTTTATTTGCCGCCAAGGATTTGTCTTTTGCCAGGATGCCAGTTACACACATTGTACACGATAATCTCTCTCACTGGGCTCTGACCAGTGCCGATGGAACCACTCACTGGTAGGGGCTCCTCCTCACAATTACCGCCTTCCTGGGAACTCGCCTGCTTTAGGAGGTTGGGCTTTCTAAAATCTTTTACCAAAGAAGCATTTGCATTGTTGATATTTCTTAGCTTGCCTGTCCTAGGCTCCAACATGAATACCTAAAATAAATAAAGCGCCAATTATGTGAAAAGTGACAATGTCTTGCTTATCCTACTTTTCCTTCTGTTTGCATTTACAGATGTCATCCATACTGTAGGGCCGATAGCCAGAGGCCACATTAATGGTTCCCACAAGGAGGATCTTGCGAATTGTTACAAATCATCTCTGAAGCTGGTGAAAGAAAATAACCTCCGATCAGTTGTAAGTACTTTCATATTTTGTATTTCTTACTATGTTTCACCCTTTATGTTTTGAAGTCTACCTTGTCTAAAAAGAGGTAGGAAACCATTTTAAAAATTCCAAGAACTAAGTTTAAAGGTCTTAGTATGTTTCATAGCCTATTCGGTTAACATGATTCTGATTTTTGGTATGCTCTAAATATTTGCTGAATTTTTTATGATGATTTTGGATTTGAAACTATAGAATGCCAAGACTGGAGCGATCTCATCTACTTTCTTCTCTCCATTTTTTTTATTTACTTTCTTTCTTAGAAAGTAAAGATGATGGCAATGGTAACAGACTTACAGAAGAAAACTAAAAAGCACTAAGTTATTATAATATTGTTCATTTAGTAGATAATGTAGTGTGTTTATATGTGTTTTGGGGCTCAGTTTAACCTTTACATGTATGTGTGTGTATGCAAATGTATAAATAAATGACTTCAGAATTGCTCATTTGCAGAAATTCACTGTTTTTGCCTAAAAGTATTAGCATTTAGATTTGTTTTAATCTTCCTAAATAAATGTCCTGTAGCTGAGTGTGCTATATCCTTTCCAGATTTTATCAGTTTGGACAGAGAATTCAGTAAATATGGATTTCATCTATCCTTAAACTGGGCTGATCTGAAAAGAGTTGTTTTCTAGCTGGATTTGAAAGTATTTTTCCACCTGCTTTTCTTTTGCAACATGCTCCACCTTTATTACATCTCAGTTACAGCAGGAAAATGAAACTGTACAATAATACATGTCAATACTCGGTAGTAAGCTATATAATTTGGCCAGAATGTATTGGCTTTTTTCTTCCTTCCTTCCTATCTGTTTCTATATGGATTGGGAACTTTACTGAACTTGTGGGGTAGGAAGATAGTTACAACCCTTGACTTTAGGCATGCTGACTAGATCAATGTTGTGATTTCACACAAATGGTGGCTTTACTGTTCTCAGGAAGAAATATTGAGAGTTACACACATTTAGACAAACCTGGATGCTTGCTGCAGTTTTAGAGCATGACTATAATTATGAGATGCCTGTTTTGTGTAATATTGGTGAGTTTCCTTAAAATAAGAAAACTTTTTACAAGCCAATTTAGAACCTTTTAATCTTTGCAAAATTATTAACGCAGCTGGATTTTTTTTATTATGCTCTTTCCTTTCTTAAAAATTTTCTGTTTGCAAATGAATCAATACATAAGACTGTGTTCTGTCTTAGAGGAGAAAGCTGATGTTCAAAGAGAATAGAGCAAAATAAACTACAAAACCAGTTGGTTAATTTGTTTGCTATAGGAAAATAAGGAAAATCGAAACAGGTGTGTACATTCAGGGAATGATTAAAATTTTGTCAATATGGTTTATTGATTTAAAAAGGCAAGAAGCTGAAGTACTTGGAAAATGGATGTGTACAGAAGTTTCCAACTTGGAAAATATGGATTTTGAGACCTAAAGAGAATTTGCTAATAAATTTACTGGCATTTCTGATGGTTTTTAAATACATGAAAAAATAGGAAGAAGTCCATTTGAAACAGTGTCAAAACAACATTCATACTGTAAATTGAGAAAAAAATTATCCCTACTGTGACCATCTTAAAATACTTATTGGTGGCATTATGCTACTTGCTGCCCTTAATAAGGAGTGAGAATCATGGACTGAGTTAGCCTTTATCAAATGGTCTACAGATGAACCGAAACAATACTCTAGTCATCCTAGGATAGGAATTAGGTTTGTTTACTATCTGTGATAATACGTTCAAATTACATTTGACATAAATAAATAAATGTAATTAATTACATTTCACTTGAATAAAATTAGCAGGCAATGTTGAGCTGAATTTATTGTAGTATTAGCGAATAAAAATGGTGATAGGAAATATCTGAAATGTGAAGTGGAATGTCCAGCTAAATTAATGACCGTGTTCTTGCTCAGTTAACTGGAGTTGCCTTCAAATGTCTGGTCACTAATTCACAAAAAGAATCCCTTTCTTCCTTCTTTCCTTCTTTCTTCCCTTCCCTCCTTTCATCTTTCCCTCCTTCCTTCTTTTCTTCTTTCCTCCTTTCTTCATTTCATTTTTTAAGGTGGAAATGGGGCTTTCTACTTAATATCAGGTGATATACTTGACCACCATTAAATAAGGAATAATACTGTTATCAAATTCTAATTATTTTGTGGAAAATAGAAAATTTTTAGAAACATAGTTATGAATGGGTACATGTCTTATAGTATAGACTTGTACTTTGTAGATGTACCATGATGGTTATAGATGATGGCTGTAATTAACTTGGTTATTAAGGTGGGAAATAAACTCTATTCGAGTTTATTTATTTATATCAAGGAAAATTTCTCATAAATGTTTTGCCAGAATGGCTTAGTGTTCACTCTACTAGCCATCACAGAGTAACCTCAATTGCCAGGAATAAAGAACTAGCAAACTATAACTATTATCTCAGACCTGTCCAACTCATGAGGCTATTTCAGAGACCAGTTGAGACAATTAATTTAAAAGAACGGGAGAAATGTAATCCTCTCTAAAACAACCATTTCTGACAACATTACTTTTAATACAAATTGTTTTCACACTTTATAATTTGGCAATTTAGCAGATAAGTATTATTCTTACTTTTATATATTCCTTACACCAGACCTCTAGACATTTACCATGTCATTTCTTGGTATGTTAAGTATAGTCTTCAGTTAGTATAACATATTTACATAAGTAATTAAAGTATTCTTAACAGTCTTAATTAATATCTTCTTATTTATAATCATTAATATAATTCTCATTACTGATTCATTACTGTGTTAACCAAAGCACACAACATAATATAGTTTTATTTCTCAATAGATGCATGAAATTAAGTTATATTCAATGCATCACCATCTGATTATTTTAAATCTATAATCTAATTTTCAGTGTAAAGATACCTTATGTTATGGTTTCACTAGGTGTTGTTTGGTAGCAGAGTTACAGAAATGAATACTGAGTGAATAGTTAAATTGGAATAGCAGGTATATAAGAAATGAACTGTATAGCAATTTCAAAATATTACCTTGCCTTATTGCTTTGGATCAGGTAAGTTCTGGGGCAGCTTCAAATAACCCCAGAATGTCAGTGGCTTTTGGACAGTTAGCCATTTTAACATTTAATGTCTGGAACTCACAACTTCGTTAGTAAGTGAAAAGAGAATTTGCAAAATCACATATGAACTTTTTACCGCCGCAGGGTAGGAATGGTGCATATCATTTCTGCTCCCATTTTATTGGCCGTTACTGTTCACATAGCCCTGGCTACCTGAAAAGGGGACGGGGAAATGGCCAGGAACAAATATTTCATCGATAGAGGTTTTCTGCTTTAGTATCACAGCAGAGTGGGCTAAAACACGGCTTTTACTCTATCTCTAATTTTGTCAAAGAAAATGATTCTTTACATTTTTTTGCTGGATTGAAAACAAATAATATGATTGCTTATTTATTTAATAAATACTCATAAGACATAGTGTGTACTAATATATTATTAGATATTTTCTAGGGCATGCAGGATATAAGCTTATTGTGTGCATTATATGATTTGATAGTATTCTGTAGTTCTCTCATTACTTTTTAAATATCTTCCCACAGTTGTCTGCAATTTCATAATTAATGACTATTTTATGATGGTCAGGCATTGTTCTTTCTCTGCAGTTTTCCTTTAAAATGCAAATATTCATGAGACCTGTAGAAAATTAATTGCCTAATGCCTTTATGTAAAGAAATTTATCAAATTACTTTTCATTTTGGCAGGATAAATTTGAGGATGATAAAAGTACTGAACACCTCAAATGGTAGGAGGAAGCAAATTGGAAGGGAGTTGGAAGAGAGGTCAAGAGAAACAGGATACAGAGTGCAGTGGAAATAAATTTGGCTCACTTGTCAGTTTTTCAAAAAGGATATCATTTTTAAACAAAAGCGAGAGATGAAATATTCACACATAATCATCCAGAAATAAATTAGTGAACTGGATACTGAATAAGTTGTGGCTGAAAGTTGTCACTATGAAAAATATTCTTTTTATTAATTTAGGAGGAAATTTCTTCTTACATTTCTCTCCTCTGTCCATTCTTTGTGATGCCTTTTTTCAGTATGTACCCATATGTTTCTTTTAGGCACAAAAAGAAAAAAAAAAAAAACAGTAAATCTAATGGTTCATTTTATTCTGGTATTTCTTTTCTACAAATTATTATTCAGTGCAGCCTTATTAATACCAGGGAATATTTAAGTTTAGAAATTTTACCCATGATTCTCCCTCTATTCTACCATAAAGTGTTTCAAATGAAACAAACAAACAAAAGCAAAAAACAAGAAAGCATCTGATTGATCTTTCTGCTTCCTAAACCTAGTTTGTGCAAGTTTCTTATCCCAATTTAACTTCAGAAAAAATTCGGTAATTTTTCTCTGACTTTGAGTTTACTCTGGGTCAAATTCAAATATATGCAAATTGCATTTGGTGTACATTATTGACAACCTTAACATTATTGATCCTTGTATGGGAAAAGCATTAGGCACCACGGAAAGAATAATTTGACATTAAATAAACTGGACATTGGAACAGGGGAAAAAAAATCTATGTTAAAAGAAAATCCATAAGGGCATAGATTTTCAGTAGAACCTTGGAAAACATAAAGGTACATGTAAAACCAAATTAAACCAAAAAAAAAAAAAAAGTTCCGAAACAAATCTTTACATCACAGTATTCTAAGGAATATAACCTGAGTACGAATTAGCCAAAGTAGCTTTTATGGTTTAGATCTAAAGTGTTCCCCAACACGCTGGTACATTTGTGTCGCTGCAGAGCTATAGATGACTTAGTGTAGGCGCAGGAGCCTGGTTGGAGGTGGTCACTGGGGGCGTGACCCGGAGGGTGTGTTCTTATCCTTGGCTCCTCCCTGCTCGCTCTGCTTCCTGGGTGGCGGGAGCTGAGCAGCTGTCCTCCAGCCAGAACTTTCAGCAGATAAGTTTTGCCTCAGAGCCAGACAGCCATGAACTAAAACTGCGAGCCAAAATAAAATTCTCCTTTAAGTTGCATTTGCTGGGTGCTTTGTCCCAGAGATGAAAAGGTGATTAAGACATTAGTGAAATCAAGCATCTGAATTATTTTGATTTTTGGAACAAGAGTGTGTCCTGAGAAAACTTAAGCTACACACACACACACACACACACACACACACACAATACCCTTTTGACTATAATACCTAAAACATACAAATGGAAATTGCATATTGTCAGCCTAAATAAGATTGATTAAGTTTATTTATGAATTGAATAGCATAACAATGGTGGTACCAACGCCACTGCAGACTGTCAGGATATCAAAGAAGGTTGAAACAAGCAGAAGTCTTTCAAACAAAATGAGGACTACATAAGATATTTTGAAACAATAATCCTTGACCACAAGAATTAATAATGAAGGTGGTGCCAGACCGTGATTGAACAGACATTTCCTAGGCAGAGATCCTTGCACAAGTATTTTTTGTATAAGGCTGTAGTAAGAGTTGGATAATGTGGTTCTGGCAGAGTCTCTTGTGATATTACTGTCAGGCAATTGCTCATGAGAACCTTTGCTCAATAACTTGGCTTTATTCACTTACTTTTTGTTAGGATTGACACAAGTGACTCCATTTTGATTCTGACATCTTTCACAGTACATTGGAAGTGATCTCGGTGAAACTTCAAGGGCGAGTGTAGTGCTAAGGGCAAGGAGGAGAAATTCCTTTTGAGCAAGGGCTGGTAAATGAAAATTAATAATATTGTATCCATTGTCACTAAGCACTGATATGGAGAATGACAGCTATTATCACACCTACCATGGTGGCCTTTTATTCTGTTTGTGAGGATAGAAATAGTTAATGAAGGATTTTATAAGTTGTTCTTGAGTTTTATTGCTCTCTTTTTTGCAATAGGATCATAAATTCCTTTACGGCAAATTCTTCTGCCATCATGTTGATATTTAGGAGCTGAATCCGTGTCATTCCAAAAGGATCTCAGTAATTTCTCCCCTCAGCATTAGTTAAAATGAATAGATTCATATTTACCAGTGATATCAGGCACTTGAGCAAACCCCTTTAATGAAGAAATATAGTGTGTCCAGTTTGACCTTCTTTGAGTGACAACATCTAATAAGATGTTTTATCAAATGATAGTAATCTGAATATATACCACATTTTATTTAGAATAAGATTTTTTTCCTCTGAGATATAGCTAATGATTGGTATATGAATTCAGTGGTTTCATGTGATTATGGGCAGGCTCCTATTTGGCTGTTTAAATGATGTGTATTACTGGAATTTCCACAAGTATCATGATAGATGATATATTAAATAGACAAACAGTTTTTCAAGTTTTCCTGATAGGAATGACCCAGCCCCGGTAAAGATCCCTCTAAGGTAAATACTTTTCCCTCCACGAGTCATGGATCTTGAGAAGAAATAGCTTCTAATGCAACAGACAGTGGACCTGCAACCTGTAGGCATTGCAGTAATAAGCAGTTTTGGAATTCTGCATTTGTTTCACTGTAGTGTCGATTTTCATTTTAAGGAGTAGTCAAGTGAATCTTATTTTCTTATACGAGTTCCCCTCCGAGAGGGTTACCATGGCAATGAATTCTCAGCCTGAAATTCTTAAATGTTGGCTTTATTTCATTATCTGAATTTCCATTACAGGCCACATCAATCAGTGTAGTCCCCTATTCAAGAAGACTTTTGCAACCTTAGAAAGCTGACCCTTTAATTTGATACCTCTGGTCCTCTGCCTCACTTGATGTCACCGTTTCCCAGCCAGCCCTTCCTCTCAAAGAACCCTTTCTGTAGAACTGTGGGTTTGATCTTCTTTTCTAGTTTCTTTTTATGCAACATCTAGTCTTGGTGCCCTGCTGCCTCATTTATAAAGGATGATACCAAGTCTCACTGTCTTTCCTTGTTGAGTTTTAACAGCTGTGTGACTAATGATATTATTAATAAATAACAAGAACAAAAGCATTTTTACATTTGGACTTCTTTACAGCAGTACATCCCTATACATCATCTTATTTGTTATTTAAATGCTCTAGCTAGCTGCCTGTGTTTCTTTGATTTACCAAAGCAGGGGGAGGTGCCGGGTCAAGACATTTCCTTCCCCCTTTTTTCTACACACACCTGGTGTTTAGTTGTGGCTCGGTGGCAGGGCACTTGCTGAGCCCTGGGTTCGATCCATGGCCCCCAAACAAAACAACAAATAAATAAAAAACTCCTCACTGAGCACAGGGTACAGAATATGTAACAATACTCTTGGCAGGTTCTTACGTTCTTATTTGGGAGTGACGAGTGGCCAAGAATAGGCAGGGGGATAAGGAGGAGGGAAAGCATGACACAATGATAAATACATGCATTATGCCAGATAGGCAGTTCCCCAGTCCAAAGCCATATTTTCAGGTCTGCACAATTTATGTCTTCTAGTGCCCGTACCAGAAGGATGATTTAAATTAAAGGAAAGAGACCAGTCGTTAACCATGAAATCTGGTAATTAGAAGAGCTAGCATTTCCCTCTCTTACTCCATACCAGGCACTGTGTTATATCCATTTATTAAAAAGTATGGTTTCTTCCATTTTATAGATGAGGAATATGAGCCAGGACTGTGATAAATAAATTGCCTGAGTGAAAAGTAGAGGTGGGATTTGAATGGAGGCTAAACGCAACCCCCGGTCTCTGTTGTCTTATACCACGCGGCTCTCCAGGGGGCACTCCTGCTCCCTAGGGAGCTTCCTGTGAGGGCGGTTGTGAGAAATGACAACCACTAAGGGGTCCCACCAGCATCTGCAGGCAGCACTGGGGATCCTGCAGCATGTGAGCTGGCCAAGCACATTGGAAGCTGTCCCTCATCCCACACAATGTTTCGCCAACAGTTGTGTAAGTGAAAATCTAAATAACATACAGCAGAAAGGCTTTTTTCTCATATATATATATATAAAATACACACACACACACACACACACACACACACACACACTACCATGAAAGTTAAAGGAAGCACGTATTTAATTTGCTTAAAACTTCACCAAGAGGAAAACCGTGTCACGGATACCCAGGCCACCTGTGGCAGCCGAGTCACCAGTGCGTTGCACCTGAAGTCTGCCTTTGCAGGTGTCCTTTTCATGGCACTTCTGCGCAGAGAAGAAAATACCTGGTTATCTCGTGCGTTTAGTGTAGCTAGACCTGAGTTCATACATGTGGAGCACAGAATTTTACTTTAATCATTTTCTTTTTAATATCTCTTTCATGTTCGACATACGGTACTGCATTTATTTTTAAAGCTGACGTGTTATCTTCATCCGGGTTCCCGCTGAAAGCGCTCCCCGAGGGGTGTGCGCAGACCCTGATTTGTGCACAAGTGCCTGATTCAGAAGGGATGACAGGAAGCAGGGCGGGGGGAGCCAAGGAGGGTGGGAGTGTTACCAAGCGAGTCACAGATGTTGGACAACTGAGGCTCAGTCCTGCTGAGAACTCAGGAGGACCGTGCAGACCTTACCCGGCAGCTGTCCTGTCCCATGGAAGGAAAGCTGGGTTGTTTGGCTTCCAGTTCCATCCGTTTGCTGCTGACTGTTCTGGGGAATTTAACTCCCCAGCATTTACTGTCTGCCCCTTGGGCAGCTTGAGAAAAAGCCCTGGGGCAGAGAGGATGTCAAGTGTGTTCGCTGGGGGTGCTGTAGTGGCCTTGTGCTGGAACGATGTGCCCTGGACAGATAGGGGTGGGGGGTGAGAACTCTGCTTCACATATGTTGGTTTTCCTACTTATAGATATAATTTCGGCATAACAAATGAAATTTCCAAAACAGTTGTTAAAAAAAGAGGGTTGGGTTTGGTAGTGTTGAGTACCCTTGGCTTCACTTACTCTTTGCTGCTAAGAGGACGATGGTGTATTCAATCTGTTAAACACAGATTGCCCACAGGCTTTTACTCTTGAACTCGTACATCCAAATGACCCACTTCTTTGATTTATGCGAAGTGTGATGGAGATGTCATAAGGATGGCAATTAATGTAATTAGCATTAACCTACAGCATGCATGGAGTTATACAAGTGAATATAATATTTAGGTGGTAGAGAAATACTATCACAATATTGTGTCATCTTGCTTGAATTTTTTCAAGACCTTGTAATAATAAACTTCGATTCATCCTGCAAATTGCAAGAGTTAGCCACCCAAGGTTGGAGTATTCAAAATCTTTTTTTAATTAGAAGACACATGAGGGGGGTGAGCAATTTGATTCAGAGTTTAACTTTGATTTTATTTCAAATAGGATTCTTTGGAGTTATTTCTTCCTTTAATGTTTCAGGAAATATATTTTCTACCAAAACTATATAACTATGGTTGAATCTTTGCAAAAGCATTTTGAACTTGTTTCATCTTGTCTACAGTTGGAAAAAATTATTTTGGATACTCATGTGTTCTGAAGCTATAAGCCTACTAGCAAAGACCCAGAAAACTATATTTAACATGAAAATATAAAAGATCTCAATTTGGTTGGATTTGTCAACTTAATTATTTTCAGTTCTTTTATCAGTCTAGGGAACATTCCCAGGAAAACCATTACTGGTTTCTTCAATGGTGTCTCCCAAAGGAAATACTGGCCCAGCACACTGTCAAAGAAAGCATATTACAGTGAAATTTGTATAGACAGTGAACAGATTTGCCATGCAAGCTTTCATCTTGAGTGCTTTATTTTCTCCTGACCTGAGTAGCAGTTATTAGATCAATGTATCATGAGGAAATAGTCAATTCAAAACATGGACCACAGAGTCCCACGCCTGCCATTAGGCTTGAACAAGTGAGCAAGTTTGGCTTATATCTAGAGGGTTAATAGTTTAGAGCAAAGGCAATGGCTTTAAATTGTACATTTTTTCTTTCAAATGTTCAGATTTATTTTTTGAGGAGAGCAATTTCAATGTATAGAATCTAAGCCATTTGTAAGCTGTTGAACTGGGAGACCAAAGGAGCAAAAACAAATAAAACCAATAAAATTTTAAAAATAAAAATAAATCTGCCAGAGGCAAGAATGCTCACTCCACTTGTTTATGTACAATTCAATGAAGTTGCAAAGAGGATTTTCTTTTCTTATAGAAAATATGTCACAGATTGGTTTCCAGCCACAGCCTACCTGTTTTTGTTTTATACACACACACACACACACACATGTACATGCAGACACACACACACTTCTAAAACAGGGAAAAGGTAAATTGCTTGCTTGGGTGTGTCACGGAGGTGGGATAGTGTTGTATTTATAAATTTGGGTTGAGTTTATTTTCGCCCAGCTGAGCTGAGTCTTTAATTCAGTCGCACCATATCTTCTGAGCTTGTGTCTGGGAATTTCTTTCTAGTATTCTAGCAGGCAGACTGGCCATAGGGTACACAATAGGAAAGCTTATAGACAAATTAGGAGTCACGATACATATATCTTATTGAATCACGGGAAAATATGCCAGGGAAATCCAGGGTAGGTTAACACAATGACCGATGAGTAGGAAGACTGCCTACCTTACTTTTGGCGACACTGTGTTCACATGCTCCGTGTCTCTCTTTATTCTCTCGGGCTTTGTGGGGACGGTGTGGTTGTAGGTATCAGAGTTGTAATTTCAGCAAGCGAGCAAGGCACATGCTGAGTACCCGGGACAACAACATGCAATTGCTCCATCAGAAAAGACAGGGAAAATATACCTGATGACAGCTCGCCCAATGGAAGGTGAATGGTGGGAGTTTTTTTGCTGTTTGTCCACGTTAGAGCGAAGGAGACTACACTGGATATCACCAATGAGAGGTTAATTTAGAGAAGATATTGCTGTCACGTTAGAGGTGCCGTGATTGAAACTTACAAGCTGGTCTTACTATCACTTTCTATTTCGAGATACAATAGCACCCTTGTTTATTCCGTTCACTTTATCATACAGCACGTAGTAGAGGTCATTAGCTTAGTACTATATTTAACACATTCTTGAAACCTACATAGATCTCAGAACCTACTGAGTTTTTATCAATAGTTGAAATATGTCTCATGTATCCCATTTGTTTCTCTTTTCTTCTGAGGAAGAAATGAATATTTTCAAATAATACAACAAACATACTTTTTTGGATAAGATGGGATGGCAGATGTCAGTAAATTTTATCTAGGTCATGAGCCGCTGCTACGGATGTCATTGCGCCCTCTCCAAATTCATAAACTCGGACCCTAACCCCCAATGTGATCGTATTTAGAGGTGGTAGTTGAACCTCCCAATTGCCTTTGGAAGGTAATTAGGTTTTGATGCAATGTGGAGGGCGGGGCTCTCATGATTAGTGCCCTTACAGAAGGGACACCAGAGAACTTGTTCCCGTCATTGTCTCTTGCACTGGGAGGACATAGATAAAGAGTGGACAAGGAGAGAGCTCTCACAAGGGAACAAAATGTGCAGCAACATAGTATTGAACTTCCCAACCTCCAGACCCATGAGAAGTAAATCCCTCTTGTTGAAGTCATCTGTGTTATGGCCTCCTGATCTGACTAGCACCATAGATGTGTGAGTGCTTATTATTATACCATTCTCTCTTTTTGTACATTTAAACCAATATTTTAAAACAAACAAATGTTTAAAAATAGAAGATAATGATAAATGACCAGTGCACTTCCTAGGATTTTCATTAAGCTAAACAAAGGAATATTTATAAGTACTCAGTAGATTACAGAGTAGCATTCATCAGTAGTAATTTACACAATTATTATGCATTGAACAGCTGGTATGCTCCAGTCACTGTGAAAGCACTTGGGAAATACCCATCTTTGTGGAGCTTACATTCAACTCATAGTACTTTTCATTATTATTTGTAGATGGCCTAGCAATATTTCTGGATGTTGTGACTTTTGTTGTTATGTATCTAGGAAATTATCTCACCATCATTCTATATTTCTTCCTTATTTTTTGAATTCTAAATCACTGAAAAGATAAAAAGATAATGAGGGGGTATAGATACAGCAAATGGCAGTTCTATCCAATGGTATTAACATACTCCTTGGTTAACATACATCCATTAAGCTAATACACGAGTCCTGTAAAGAAAACATGATAGCTACTTCTTTTTTTTTTTTTTTTTTTTTTTGATAGCTACTTCTGAAGATCAGGTTTTACTGGGAAGTCTGATGACTCTGTGAGAATACTTTCCGGAGTAGTAAATGAAATAACCCTTACATAAAGTCTTGAAAACAATGAAAATCCAAAAATAATTATTCAAGCATATTTTATGTAAATTAATATTTATTAAGGATATTGCCATTAGTAAAAAGAAACCATTAGAATCTATGATAACTTCTTTAAATTTTTGCGATGTTTGTCTTCAGTGGGGAGGCTAAGTTCTCATGTGACTATGTGGTCAGCAGCAGGAATAAGGAATAGGTGACCTGTCATATAGCTTAAATTAGTACCATTTCTACATCAAATGCATGTTTCAGGAAAGAAGCCAAACTTTATTTTTTTCTTCCACCAGCAAACATAATTTTATTCTTTAAGACATGGATTAAGTATAAATAGAAAGATACTAACTTTATAGCAGAGCAAGCCAACTGACAACACCTTACTCAAGTGATCAAGGTACATGTCACCAGTAAAGATTATTCTTTTTTATGGTGGGGTAGTACTCCATTGTGCAGAGAAACCACATTTTCTTTAGCCATTCATTGGTTATTGGGCATTTGGGCTGTTTCCAAGACTTAGCTATTACAAACTGTGTTGCTATAAACATGGTTGTGCACACATCCCTATGGTATGACGATTCTAATTCTTCTAGGAAGATCCCCAGTAGGGGAATAGCTGGATCAAGTGGAACCTCTGGTTGTAGTTTTCTGAGGAATCTCCATATCGATTTCCACAGTGGCTGGACCAGTCTACATTCTCACCAACAGTGGAGGACTGTTCCTTTTTCCCCACAGCCCCACCAGCATTTGTTGGTTGATTTTTCCATATACACGGTTCTTTCTAGAGTGAGGTGGAATCTTAACGTTATTTTGATTTGCATCTCTCGAATGACTAGTGATGTTGAACGTTTTTTCATATATTTATTTGCCATTTTAATTTCTTCATGTGGGAAATGTTTATTCATTTCTGTTGCCCATTTTTGGATTGGGTCTTTAAATTTGAGAGGTTTAATTTTTTTTAGTTCTTTGTATATTCTAGATGTTAGACCTTTGTCTGATGGATAGCTAGCAAAAATTTTTTCCCAGTCTGTGGGTTTTTGCCCTACTCTATTGGTGATTTCTTTTGCTGTGCAAAAGCTTTCTAATAGCATGTGGTCCCAAGCACTGGTTCTTTGTATTATTTCCCGTGCAGTCTGGGTTCTGTTCATAAATTTTTTCCCTACCCTTATGTCTTCAAGGATTCTTCCTATTCTCTTCTCCAGTAAATTTAGTGTTTCTGTTTTAATATATCCCATGTTCCTGGTAGGAAGAACCAACATAGAGAAAATGGCTATACTTCCTAAATTACTATACAGATTTAATGCAATTCCAATCAAGGTACCACTAACATACTCAAAGAACTAGAAAGGACAATCATGAATTTCATCTGGAACCAAAAGAGACCAAGAATAGCAAAAACAATCCTAAGGAACAGGGGAAAACCAGGGGGTGTCACAGTTCCCAATCTAAAACTATACTATAAAGGTACAGTGATAAAAACAGCATGGTACTGGCAAAAAGACAGACCTGAGGATCAGTGGAATAAACTGGAGGATGCAGAAACAACCCCAAACACACTCAAATACCTCATCTTTGACAAAGGAGCCAAACACCCTCACTGGAAGAAAGATAGCCTCTTTAACAAATGGTGCTGGAAAAATTGGCTTGCCACATGCCGAAAACTAAAACTAGATACAAGTCTCTCACCATGTACTAAACTAAAATCAAAGTGGGTCAAAGATTTAAACATTTTCTTTTATCTGTATCTCCTAAAGAAAAAGTCATTTTAAGTCATTTGTAGGAAAATGGATGCACTGTATTGAGAAATTATATAAATCAGACACACAGGCTTAAATAGCACGTGGTTTCTATTATATGAGAAATACAAATTATAAATAAAGAACAAAATACTATAGATAACTGGAAGTAGGGAAATAGATCTTTCTCAAATGGGAAGGGGACCAAGAGACAGAGGGGTGGGGAAGGGAGGGAAGGAGAAAAGGGATGAAAAAAATGTGTTATGTATGTGTACGAACTCCATGCAAGGAACATAAACACTACGTACTAAAAACATGCACTGATAAAAATGAAAAGTAACACAACCTAATGTATCAGGCAAAAGATACAAATTAACCACATATGTACTGAGATTTCTAGTTAGCCTACTTGTTTACCTGCACATATTTGAATACTGTAAACAATTACTTCTAAGAGTTATTTCCAATTCAAGTTCAACAGAACTTTCCACAATACTATAAACCTGTGATATTATCACCAAAATATAACCCCACAACCTCACTATACACAATTCTGAGATAGATTTAAACCATTCACCATGACAGTGTTAATAGGAGACACAAAGAGCAAGCATATGAGATGGGTAATCCCGTAGGTATGTGTGCCTCCATTTATTTTCCACATTATACTGTTTTGATTTAAATGGAGGAGTAACACTTACTCAGCATTCATTCTCAGATGTCTTCTCATGGGGTTAATTTTTGATCTTTTCCAGATTACACATCTTGATTTAGTGTAAGGATTCTGACATATTGCACCAATTCTTTCCTATTGCTTTAAATGAGAACATACATTTATCTCATTTCCAATGACAAGTGAGGGGAATGCTGTTACGATATTCAAAATGTATTTATATTATTTCCATTAGAAAACAATGTCAGGAACTAATTTGGGGGCCAGGCACTGGTGATTTTATTGTTCTAGTCACATAACTTTGTTACAGTATCTCCAATGTTGACAAATTTGGCTTAAATAGTAGTCAAATGATGCTCAAGTTTCACGTATGTATTTTTCTAAGGTCTATATTATGAGAAAATTTAAAGACATAGTGTGTTGCTCTTTGGAACAAATTGTGAAACAGCTTGAAGAATTGGCTGTGCCAGCTTTAGACAATATTGTGCCTCTTTCTAAAATAACTCAGATGTGATGACGCGAATAGAGGTATCCTGATCTTGTGAACAACAGGCCAGGATCACATCGTAAATCAATCTGAGGAACTGCAGAAACACTTGCCTTTAGAGCTAACCTCCTCTTGGCGCCAAAGTGACTGTTACTCCTTAAGTTCAACCTCTTTTGAAGCTTCTCATTAGTACTTTGGTATGCTGTTGAGTACAACAGTAAATTAATGACAAGTTGAAGAGGATCCACCCATATCAGCGTGTGTGTGTATTGTAAATCCACGTCACTCTCCTTCCCCAGATTATCATCTCTGAGTTTTGGAGGGAAGCACTCCATGGCTTTGTAACAAAGCTGTCTTGACGTGGTTCCAGAATGGATCTGTGAAAAGGAAGCTGACTTAAAGATTTAAAAGCTAATATTTGAGGACTGGATTTTTTTAGTTGATTTCTACGTAGGATCACCTTTCTTTATCTTTGAAATGGATCTAACGAAATCTTCCCTTCCTAAAGTCACTAGTGTTGACAAGAATATGGAAAACTTGTAAACCTTGTCCTTCGCTGTGGATATGTAGAATGGTGCTGTCACTAGGGAAAATAGTTTGGCAGCTTATCAAAAAGTTGAGCTTTACGACCCAACAGTTCTATTCCTAGGATTATACTCAAGAAAATAAAAAGAAAAATATGTTCATACATAAACTTGTACACTAATGTTTAAAACAGCATTATCCACAATAGCCCCAAAGTGGGAAAAACCCAAATGTCCATCAGTTGATGAATGAATAAGCAAAATGTTGTCCATCGATATAATGGGATATCATTAAGTACTATACAAAAGGAAATACTGATATACGCTAAACGTGGATGGAAATGGAAAACGTTATACTGAGTGAAATAAGCCAGTCTCAAAAGCGTATGTGTCCTAATTGTGTTTACCTGAAATATCAAGGATAGGCCAATCCATAAAAATAGACAGTAGACTAGTGGTTGCCAGAAGTCGAGCGTAAGGGATCATAAAGAAGAGTGGGGCATCTCTGAGGGTAATGAAGTATTCTGGTGATGGTTCCCAGTTTAACCACCACGAGTAGGAATCTTGGAGGATTTAAAGTGTTGTTTTACTACAACACTAGTAAATAGACTACCCACTGATTTGTGCACTTTTAAGTAGTGAATTCTGTGGTATGTGAATTGCGCCTCAAATTTGAAATTTTAAAATCCTTCGCAGAGCCTATATCACAGGACTGTCGTAGGAATCTGATACAACTGGAAAGTCCTCCAGAACCTAAAGCCTGTTTAGGAATCCGTCTCACTGCACGGAGAGGGACACAGGCCTCAGGGGACGTGACTGGATAGAGCTTCTGTGAGTCATCTTCATGTCTAATCATGGAGAAAGTCACAGGGGAGTAACGTCGTGTGGGAGGCTTGCTATGAAGAGCTTTGTAAGTGTCAGAAACTGCGTGTGGAATGTAGGGCACGGGAGACATGTAGACGTGTAGATTTTCTGTTGGGACTTGACACTTTGTACCTTCCCAGCAGTAACCACCACTCTCTCAGACTGCAAAATCCTGAAGGAGAGAAGTTTCTTTTGGCTCATCATCATTTCTCTGCAGCACTCTGTCTTTAATTTAGCGAGTGCTCAACTGACAACAGATACTTTTCTTTTGAACAGTATTCTATTTGGAACCATGGACAAAGCCTGCAGGCCCCAGAGTGTGTACTTCCAGTGCCAATTTCTGGGGGTCTCACACACTGTTACTTCCTTGCTGAAAGAAGAAAAGATGCAGGCTCAGCCAGTGCTCCCCAGCAGAGGAGAGCGGGAGGTCTGCTCAGCTCACACACACCTCTAGGCCCCGCTGGCCTGTCCTCTCTAAAGTCTAAAGTCTTTCTCCAGGCTGCTCTTGACAGCGTTCCAATTCGATCATGCCTCAGACCTCCTTTCCTTCTTTGTGTTGTCTAATTCGAGTTTGCTGCAGTATATGGTGACTGTGATTAGCCCTAACTGGCCATTCCTTCTTCCTTGTCTTTGTGGCCGCCTCTTCATCTGATCGCTCTGTGGTTTTTCTTGGTAGCCCTGTGCTCTTCCTGGACAGTGCTCTGGCTCCCTTCAGCAGCATCAGTGAAATCCTAACACTTTGGTGGTGTTGGGGCTTCAGTAACTACGTACACCTCCCTGATTCCCAGATCAGAGCTCGAGCTCAGATTTCGCTCCTGATCAAAACCGAATGCCCAACTGTCTGCCGGGAAATTCCATCCCGTGTCCCACATTCGCTCCGTCTCAGTGTGAGCAGCATGAGTCCCACAGCCAATGCCCCCGTCAGTGTTACCGAGAAGACCCCTGTTTTGCAGGCAGAAGTCCAGGAGCCCTTCTGGATTTCTCTGCCTTGCTCCTCTCATTCTAGGTAGTCATCTCTAACAGTCTACTCGTTCTCTCTAGTATCTCTCAACCCTTCCGTCTTCATTTGTGTTCTCTGTGGGGCAGACCCCATGGCAAATATATGGGTGCAACAAATTTATTGGAGAGTTCATTTTTTCCAGGAAGCCCTCTGAGGGACTAGTGAAGTAGCCAGACAAAGAGGAAAATCAACAAGGAGTGTGTTGATAATGAGTTTATTGCTATTGGGCAACTGTAGTACAGTCTCTCTGGGGATCCTATGAGAAAGCTCATAGAACCTGCACTAGAATTGTCCCACCAGAAAGCAAGGAACCTGGGAAATCTGTCCTTCCATCAACCTCCCCCCCCCCCGCCCCGTAGAACTGGCCTGTGCATAGTGAGCACCTCCTGCAGCCAGAGTCCTTTGTGAGGTCTCTGTGAGGGGCGGGGATGTCTGTACTGTCCTCCACTGTGCTGTCTGCCCCACTTCAGGGCAGCTGCCACCCCTTGTATCTTCCCAGCTGAAACACTCCAAATAGCAATCCTTGAGGGTTTTAAGTGTTTTTTTTTTTAATTTGATTTTGTATGCATCCTACCAGAATGATCACATACATAAACACACACATACCCCACACACATGCCTGTCCATAATATATATCACTCCTTCCAGTTAGAAATTCTTAGGATCTTCCTGTGGACTTCAGCAGGAAGCCAAATCACTTTACTCCATGCTTCTCAAAGTACTTGCCAAGACCTTCAGGGCTCCATGGCAAATTCACGGAAGTGGTGCAGAATACACATTCTTGAAAACGTATACCTATGGATCCTTCAGGACTGTTGCATGCTATACAGACTACGAGATTCAAGGTAGTCTATAGTTTCAAGATTGAATCATACAATGTTCCTTCCCGTGATGGCATATTATTTCCAGGTTGTTGTTTGACTGTTGCTGTGATAAAAGCAAATGCCCAGTGATAATCCACGTGCAATAGGATGTGGACGTCAGTGTCCCGTCTGATCCCAAGGACCAAGGAGTCATGCAGGGCCACCAAGGACATCATGCCATTAGCAAACAATCATATCTACTTAAGAGTAAAATAAAAGCATCGTTTGCCTTTCAGTTTATGCGTATGACTTTTTCAAACAGAGACTGACTTGTTAGTGTATATAAATGTTTGCTAAGGTCTTTGGACTTGCTACTTAAGGAAAGAAACCCCGCTGCATTTCCTCTCAGAATATAGCTCTGAACTGAAAAGTCTGGGAGCCCCTTCCCCCACTTTAGGACCTCACCTCATGTGCAGATTTCTCACCTCCTGGGACGACCAGGAAGGTCAACATGCCTCTCTGCCTTGGCGTGTTCTAGTCCTCTAGCGAAGGTGACCATTCTTAACCATTGGCCTCTCCAAACACAGCATAGAGGACACTTCTGGCAAGACAGGGGTCCTGTGATGGTGCTTTTTGTCCAGTTGTGGTTCAGATGCTACTATGTCCCCACTGCTTCTGTTCCCAGCTCTCCTGAGGCACGGTTTTTGGTATAACCTTGCTGACGATTCACTTGACTGTCTACCACACTGGTCTGTGATCTCCAAGAGCTCCCCAGACACATGTATCTTCTTCATTCTGACCTTGCTGGCATTTTTATTGATATCATGTTAGTTTAACTTATGATTAATTAGCACGAGTACCTAACATGGTATTACAGAGTCTCCAAACACAGTGGATGAATAAATAAAAAATATAGGTAAATATAAGAATGATGGCAAAAGAATAAACCTTTACTCTTTGTCTTGTTTATATTTTAAACATTTTATGTCATGATTTCTTTACTATGCCACAGGGCCTTTGCCTCTGTCCTCTGTATTAGTCGGTTGGTGGTTGGTCTCTAGAGTCAATGGTTTGCAAAAGAGCAGATATAATACTGGACATTTACAAGTTACAACATTCACACACACTAGCCAAATGCAGGAAGAGTGCAGAACGTCTGCACTGGCGACCCAAAAGATCCAGTCAAGGGCTGGGAACCCACAGCAATGTCCCATGTACATCCATGTCTGCACTAAAAGGCGGAAGAAATCTATACTGGAAGCAGGATATGATTCTCACAGCAGAGATGAAGACCAGAGCTCCCCAAAGTCAGCAGCAGCCATCCCCGACAACAGCAAGTCCCTGAGCTCCTTCTCCTATGAGAAGAGCTGAGTTCCCTTCTGAAGAACCAACCACAACAGAGCTTCTCCTGCGAAACGGCTGGCACCTATCTTCTGCTCTCATGCCCCTTTACGGTGTGTTGGCAATAACCTTCAGGTGGATCTTCTACGCCCAGAACCGCACCAACTCAGTCCAGCTGGCTGTTCCTGTTCAAAGTGACCACAATAGTAAGACCACCACACCCTCCTCTGTGTTTAGAGGGCTCTTTCCTCCTCCTTTACCTCCACTTCTCTTATTCTTAGGATCTCAGCTCTTTTTTCCCTTGGGAGAGAGTTTTACATTTATATTTGTATATTTCTTTGAATATTTTCTTCTTCATTCACAAGCTGTATGAAGATAGGAACAAGATCTGGGTTGCCGACCTTTGCATCATAATCGAGCTTATTGGCTTCATGTGACATTTAGGAAATTTGTAGAATAATGTGAGATGAATAAGTGAATACTTCATCTAGGAAAGCTTCATGTGTTGGTGTCGAGACCTGATGACTATTTTGAAGTGGCGGGTTACAGTTTTTTCTAGAGAGACAGGGAGGTTGTTTATATTGTGTGAACAGAAGGCATGTAGGCAAGGGAGGACAGAGTTTAGAATTTTAATTTTGAATTGGAGAGAAATTGGAAACAATTGTAGGTTTCTGAAATAAAGCGGGAGAGGTCAGATTGTCAAAACTGGATTGAATGCCACAAAGGTCTATTTCGTTAGTCACTTGCAATACTTCACTTTAAAACAGATCCCCTGCCGTTGAAAAGCTGCCATGTTTTCGTTCTTTGGAAAGTGGCGAAGTTAGATAAATGATAATGGCCTGTCTTTGTTTGTTCCTCAGTCAGAAAACCTCAGCGTTTAATGTTCCCCCGTGCAGACTTCCACTGAATAAACATGGAGCACATTGTTCTACAACAGGCTGCTCCGCGAAATTGCAGCACATTTGGCAATACTGAGCATTGTAGGAAGAGGCAGAAAGCCCATAAAACAACTTGTGTCCCCTGTAATGCTTAACGGAGGACTTTGGGTAAAATGAAAGTTGTTCTTCTATCTTTAGGCAAGACTCATTTCCTTACAAAGACTTGGGAAAGTCAGATTTGTACATAATTCTCTCACTCTCAATGACGTTTTATTAACATGTCTTTCTTCTCCTTTCCTTTCTCCATTCTTGTCTGCTTTTTACATCTTTATTTTCCAAGTGGCTAACTTAAACAATCCCAGTGCTAATCTGCTATTTTTTCAGTTTTAATAGGTTGATTTTTAGGTGTCAAATACTATTTTAAATTTTAAAATTGAGAAGGTTCCATGTAACAACCTGAAAAATACAACTACCTAACACACAGTTAATTAATGTTTTCAAATTGCTGCCATTTTGAGGTTGCTAAGCTCCGGGTATGAATTCTTCAGATCAAAGCTGAGGGATTTATATTAAGATAGTAGAAAGGAAAAATAATTAACTAGTGATTTATATGAGGGGTGTGTAAATGATGTCTGTGTAGTCCTAACTTTGTCAATTTGATCCACTTATTTAAAGAATCAGGTATCTAAAGTATGTGGTAGTGTGTAGAATTTAGGCACCTTGGGGGAAAAAAAAGGACTAATGTTAAGATTATTTTATCATATTTATTTCTTTGATTTAATTTTAAACTAGGCTTCTGGTCTATGTTTATCTACAGGCATTTTTTTAAATAAAATTATGCAGGCATGTATGCCTATAATCCCAGTACTCTGGAAGGCTGAGGCAGCAGAATTGCAAATTCCAACCCAGTTCGGGCAATTTAGAAGGTTGTGAGACCCTACCTCAAAATGGAAAATGAGTAAAAACTGGAAATGCAGTTCAGTGTGAAAGCTGTGGGCTGAATCTCCAGTAACACACACACACACACACACACACACACACACACACACACACACACACACTCGCACGCACAATAAAGAAAGAAAAAGAAAGAACCAAACCTACATATTGCTAATGGGGAGACACATCTCAAAGTTTGTTACAAACCAGAGTATTTGAATTCATGTAGAAGGAACATCAAGCTCAATTCTGTATCAGTCATGATAGCTGATCGCGCTGAAGTAACAAGCAACCTCAACATGTCAGGTGTTTAGTTCTCTCCCAGGCCGCATGTCCACGTGAGGAGCTGCAGATCTGCTACACAGCATCCTCCTCTGGGATGTGCTGCACAGTGCCAGCTCTCCAGAACACTGTCTATGAAATAAATGAAAGACAGAAGGTCACTCACAGAGCTCCTACAGTTACTCTCCCAGTTCATCAACTAGAACAAGTTACTTGGTCATAGTTACATTTCATAAGACAAGGAAAAAGCATTCCTTGGGACCCTATTATTATAGGATAATAATGTCCTCAGGATATTAATATCCTCAAGATAATAATATCCCTCAAATATTTATGAATTGTTTACCACCCACTTGTGCATTTTTTGATTACAAAAATGTCACCCAAGGATTAAACAACATGCCCAGGATCACTTGCGAACCTGGGATTGGATCCAGATTTGTTACCACTTGTGTTGGTTAATAATTGACAATTTGACTGGATTAAGAGACCTAGAGAAGTGATTGGATTATGGGACACTGTCTTATGTGCTGGTATTCATAGCCGAGTATGCTATTCAGAGGTGGAGCCCAACTGGAGAAAGTGTGGTCACTGGAGAGATGCCTTTGGACAATGCATCTCTCTCTGGTGCTCTTCAATCGTGCCCCACTTCCTAACCTCCACAAAAGGAGCAGCTTTGCTGTACCACACTCTTTCGTCATGATGGTTTTGACTTGAAACAAGCCAGTGTGGACCAAAATCTTTGGAACATTGAGCCAAATAGACCCTTTCTTTCTTTATTTATATTAGGCATTTTGTCCCAGCACTGGGAAAACTGGAAAATACACTACCAATATCCAATGCCCCTGTGCAGATGTGTGGACATGCTATTGTAGCCACAGAGTCACAAGAGAAGGACGCTACTGACAGAGGCCAGGGGCTCACAAGGATCTGTGTCCTGCCGTTATATCACTCGGAAACAGCATATCTCGCCTTGGTTCCGTAGGTCCAAAATATGCCTTTGTTAAAGTTTTCTATCAATCAGGATTCAGGCAGAGATGCAGAACCATCATAAGGATTTATTGTAGAAATTAGATGTTAAATCGTGTGGGAGGAACTGGGAAAGTGAAGGTCTAGAATGGAAGTTGGAGGTTCAGGACAGTGACAAACCAGTTACTCTGAGAAGCACCACATGTCCAGGAGATGGTGTACACATGGAAATCATAGCCCCAACCCACCCTGTGCTGGTTCATAGCCACATCTAACCATTAATACCTGCAGGTTGTGAAGACTCTACTTTACCTTTATCTTTTAGATCTAACTTGGAAGCTGGCTTGGATTCCATATATATAGTTCCAGTTTATATATAGTTTCAGTTTAATCAAGCAGACAAAACATGACGCTTCACATATTCCAAGGAAGAGGTTTCACGCTATATATACCAAGTGTATGAGTTCCTTCCTGCTGCTGTAACAACTTAATGACTTATAAGCATCCAGATTTACTGTTTTACAGATCTGGAGTTCAGAAATCCGAAATAGGTCTCAGGGCTGAGATAAAAATGTGAGCAGTTCTGTGCTCCTTCTGGAGACTCTAGGGGATTGATCTGGCTCTCCTGCCTTCCCATAGGACTTTCATGACCACATTAGACCCACCTAGATAATCCAGGAGGATCATCAATTTAATCATATCTACAAAGCCCTTTTTGCCATGGAAGGAAACATGTTCTTAGAGTTGGATATGGACAGCTTTGGGTACCATTATTCAGCCTACCATGGAAGTCACAAGATTCTGATGACCTATAGTAGTTCAAAATAACAGCCTGTGAGCTAAATCTGTCTCGTTGCCTATTTTTTATAAATAAAGTTTCACTGGAAAACAGTCATTCCCATCCATTTATGTATGATCTATGAATATTTTTGCACTATGAGAGCAAAATAGAATAGTTGGGAGTATGACCAAATGACCAAGCTTATGATGTGTACTATTACTCTATATGGAAAATTTCCAGATCACTGGTCTGTAGTTTAGAAGACTGATGTTACGGCTTGTGTCTAAATGTCCCCCTGAAGCTTCTTGCAGTCATAAGCAGGGTTTTTTCAGAGATGGCTGAATCTAGAGTGTGTGATTCTGGGATTAAGAGCATGTAATTACTAAATCAATTCACGAATTGGTTTGGGACCACCATAATCCTGGAAGCCTGCATAAGATATAAGAGGCAGAAAGAAGCTACTTAGGTCCTTTTTTGCTTGCCTTGCTGCCTTCTGCCTGTATGTCTTGCCACCTTGCCTTGGATTCAGCTGACTGTGGACTGAAACCTCCACAAACTGTGAGCTAAATAAACCTTTCTCCCTTCAACTTTGGTGTCGGGCATTTTATCTCAGCAACAAGAGAAAAGTAACTAAGAAGACTGATTTTAAATCTATAGTAAGAATCTTGTCCATGCAGCAGACCCAATGACTTCACATCTCTAAAATAGTATTTTATCTCTCCATAGTTAAATCTGTGTGCAACATTAAATCATGATTAAATTAAAATAAGGTTAATGGCAATCCAAAAAATTGTTTCTACTATGTGTAAAATAAGAACACAATGACAAAAGATATATTATCATTGAGTTTACCACCAGGCAAGTCCACACAGGTTCCCTCACCAGAACTAGATGCTCGTGGTTATGGGTGAGGCCGTCCTTTCCCCTGAGACAGAACTGTAGATAACTATAGCACACTCGCAAAGTCTCTCTTTAGACTGCCTTTTTAATACTGAAAGTCATAATCTTTATGCTTTCTGAGCAAAAAAAGTATCAAGTAAGCTACAGCCACACATTATTCATCAAGTAATTGAACATTACTTTACATTCTTCAGCTACCCAGGCAAAAATACTGTAACTTAGCATGGATTCAAAAGAAAATTTATATGAAGAGTTTATCACATTTGTTTTAGGTTCATTTTATACAATTTTATTCTCAAAATAGCTTTATCTTCAAGCTTGATATATCTCTGAATCTCATCACATATCACCTACCGATGAGTTGTTCTTGACATGACTTACTGGGTACTAGCAATATTTACTTCCTGGTCATTCCCTCACTTGTTTCCCTCCAACTTGGGAAACACTTATTTTCAAATATCTCCTCACCCTGCAGGAAATAAATTCATTAATGAAATTTTCAATGCAATTTCAACCTGCTTATATGGTTCATCTCTCCAGGCCTTGTGAGGCGAAAGTATTTCTTCAGGTTAAATAGTAATTGGTCAAGATTCAGTTTTTCCTTTAGATCAAAAACATTACAAACAGCACAGACCCTGTCAACTATCACTAAGACTTTTCATAAAGAAAAACCAAGAGGTACCCTCTAAAACTTTTAACAACTTTTGATGAATGTTCAAATGCAAAGAGATTTCTTGAATTCTGCCTTATCTTTAATTTTGTCTTATCACGTGTTGCCTAGCAGCACAGTGGAAAGCAACGAGAATATGGTGTAAACTGCTTGGATTTCAGCTCCCAATTGGCCAGGAGTATAATGTCAGCCAGCTATTTAATATTCTGAGCCACCATTTTCTCATCTCTAGATGAGGTAGTGATAGCTCTTCCTCAAGTGCAATTTTAAGAGTTAGATGAATTAATATGTTGCAAATACTTATAATAGTACCTAAGATTGTGTACATTAATTAGTTCCTTCATTCATCTAACAACAAGGTACTTGTAATCATCAGAGTAGTTGACATAATTATCTTTTTTTTTTTAACAGACAAACTGAGTATCAGAACAGTTAAATAACTTGCTGCGTTACAAGCCTAGAAACTTATGGAGCTAGAGATAGAATTCAGATCTATATGATGACAAAGCCCAATGTTGTGGATTCACTCACCATTTTTGAAACAAGAGTTTTGAACAATTTAGGACAAAGGATGATTGTTTTTTAGCAATTTAGAGTCTGGTAGTTGAGTGAAAACAATGTAGAGGTATCTCAGGTAATGGGAGCCCCCAGGAATATATCACTTCAGCAAATTACAGTTTAGCTTTCCAGAGCTCTTTGACTACTTGCCTAAACTTTAAAATGATTACTTAATTTGGATAGAATGCCTTGTCAAATGTATTATTCATATCCCTGCCTTCTTAAACAGATTATACTGAACATGATTTAGATTATACTAATAACTCGGTCGTTTATCATTATGAACTTCATTTTTATACTATATTCTAATATAAGGACATTCTGAGGGTTTCTTTTATTAGGAAGGATATTATTGACTTGGGTCGTTAGGCATTTATAAGGTCCTAGGTTTGATTTGTAAAGTTTTGGATGTTTCCTTTCTCTTTGTTAATATCCATATGTTGTTTGGACTTTAAATTCCCAACAATCCGCCAGAAAAAAAAATATCTCTTGATCAAGTAAAACAGGGTCTATTAAAACTTATTGTAGAATTAGAGTCATCACTTGCCAGTCTTAGTGGAATTTAAAAATGAAGAAATTAGGTAGACATTTATAAGGAAGCACACAAACTAGGGGATTTTAAGGTAGATCTTACAAGGCAGGGAAATGCTGAGACGTGGTACATTTAAGCCCTGAAAAGCTCCACACTGGTGGGTACAGTGAGGTGAAAGATTGAGGCAGGCCTTAATGCTCAAGGGTTTGTTTTTGATTTGTTTGCAGTGCTGAGAGTGGAGCCCATGGTCTTGCCTATACTAGGCCAGTGCTCCACCACTGAGCTATAACCCCCAGTCCCACTGCTATTAATAAGCAAGCTCTTTCAGTTAGGCCATAGTTATAGTTTACTAGAGCATGTATATCCTAGGATAAGAAGCTAAGTTATTCTTGACTAGCTCCAATATTAAATTAGGTAAACATATTTGATCCCAGAATTGTATGCTACAAGGACAGAAAAGTATATTGGTTTGGTTTCTCAATTGCTTGGTAACTTGGTGCTTTGTATTATCAAACAGGAAACTTGAAGTCAACAGAGTCAAAAACCTACGTGGGAATCTAAGAAACTCACTCACATATATGAGTTTTTGTTTGGACTTGTGACATTCATTTTAAAAATCCAGAGACACCTTTTTTTCCTTTAATTCCTAGATGGCTTCCTAATATCAAAGAGCCACCACTGTCAACTAACTGAGCATCCATTAGGTATCTCTCAATACCTTGAGAATAATAAAACTGTAAGTCCCCGTAAAAAGCGAGTTAAAGAGATTTTAAACAATTCTACAAAGTAGTACTTATGATTTTTCTTTATTAATATTTTATTTAAACAATGTATATAGCGTTTTAAAAATAACTCTTAGTATTCTTTTTTCTTGTGATTGAAAATTTGTAAAGTGAAACTGTTTGGACACAATTTTTTTTTTAAGCCATGAAATTTTGAATGTGTGAGGATTCTGTTTATACATTTTTAAAAGACGTTTTAAAGTTTTACAGTTCTGGAGCTATTTTCTTGTTAACATAAATAGGAATTTAGTGTAGAATACAAGAGAGATAATGTTATAAAACAAGTCTAAAATATATAATTACAGTAATACCTAAAATAAAATGTGTATTGTTTTATATCTGCAATCTGTCAGTTGGGGAACAGTTAAAAAACGGCTGAAAGTTCCAATTATACAGTAGCTAGAAGACTGAGAAAAATGAATTTGACTCTCATTACTTAAAACTTTTAGCTGTTTATAGTAATTGAAACCAGCTAAGAAATGAAAATACATGCTCCTTTAGCAGAAATTCTTTCCAAGAATTGTGGATGGTCTATGAAATACTGATCAAACAAGGTTTTTGAAGTCTCATTAACCATGGAATTTTCAATGAGACAACATAGATATTGTAAACTTGGATTTATTTTGAAATGACAGAAATTCCCTAACAAGATCTGAAGCCTGTCTTGGTTACTTCTATCAGTGCTTATTTTTCTTTTCATTTTTTTCCAGTTACATATTTAGTACTATAAATTGTTGGCATCTGGCCCAGAAAAAGGGCTATTTTCAGGGGAAAAAAAAAACGTTTTTCTTCAAATTTATACACTAAAAAGCAAGTTTAAATCTTATTGTTTAATTAACAGTTTTTATGCAAGTAGAATCTGTGATGACCATCATGTGGATGACAAAGATGGCTCTTGCCTTTCTCTTGGCTAATTGTCCTACTCCCGACTAGAGTGTAGATATTAATATATGTCCATACACACAATTTCCTAACAGAGGGAACAAAAAGCAAACCTTCCTCACAGCTGAACCTTCCTTAAAATGTCCATATTTGTGAAACAGCAGAAGAGACAGGCAATGATCTAATTTATGTTATGTGGAATGAATTTTAATAAAGCCTATTTAGTCACACAGATGCCAGACTGAGAGACAAATGAAAGCCTGTAGGGGCAAACAGGGGTGACTCTGCTCCACTGATTTATGAATATGGAGTCACGGGATTGCGTTCGGCAACATCCAGACAGCACTTGCCGAAGTGCAGGGCACCAAAGCTGAGTGCTTTGGATACAGAAATAAAAGGCCCTCCTTTTGAAATTTGCGTATAATTGAAAAGAAAGCCAGTTAACTAAACAGTGTGATTAGTAATAGAAGTAGGAAAAAAAAGTGATTACTACCAAAGTGCAGTTTCCCAAAAAGTCACAACTAGGATTCACACAGAAATATGAAATGAACATGTACCAAGAATTTCTTCAGATCATTGTTAAATGAGAAAACCAGTGAAGTGATAGAACCAGTTCAAAAATACTTGAGGAACTAAATATTTATGGGCAACCTAACAGAGGAATATTAAAATAAAATTTCTAGGTTAAATATAAAACTAGCTAATGTCTACAGGAGAGTAAGGCTTAACTCTTGGAATTATCATTTTCTCCTGGAAAATTATTTGTGTTTCTCTTGGATAAAAATCTACAAAATGATGAGGGGAAAATATCCAGTAAAACAAAGGGTGGGGGGCTGCAAAGGAATAGGTAGAAGAAAAGGAAAAATAGTGTTTCATTTTGAAACAAGGACTTAGAATCTGCTTTTGCTAGTGAGCACTGACTATTCACTTGGGCCTCCAGATTCCCAGTGGGTAACTAAAAGCAAGATAAAAACTTGGCATCTCTGCCACCATTTTGCATTTGTAACCTTTGCTCTGTGTCATTGTCTCTTGAAGTCACCTCAAGTTCCAAGAGCAAAAGGTCCGATGGATAAACATCTTGAGACAAGGTTCAAACTATAGCGAGGGGGTGGGAAAGGAAAGAGGTAGAAGAGGGTGGAAATGATCAAGTTATGTTATATGAATGTTCAAATATGACAAAATGAAATACATTATTCTGTAACACTAACATGTGCTAAGAAAAAAAGGAGAGGAAGGGGGCAAAACAATGTCAAAATGATTCACAGGCCATGGCGACTGTTTTTAATCACCGGCCAAGCCCCATCCTAAGAAATCAGATCAACATTTGACAGAGGCTGATTAACTAAACTTGCTTCAAGCCCCTACTCTGTCCTCGCCCTATTTAAACGTGATGCCCTGCTCAGTATTCTGAGGATAGGGCTGAACATGCTGTTGGTGCCCTTGTCTTACATGGCTGTACTGAGTGAAGTTTCTTCTCTGCTATTCACTGTTGCCTTTTCTATTTGGCTGTTGGTGCAAGTGGCTGGACCTGATTTGCTGAAGACGCCAGAATCGAGCCTCTGGCCTAGGACTTCGGTACTTCAGGAGCAGTTATAAATTTACTTTGGTGACAGATGAATCACTGTTTCAGGGCCAATTTAGGAAAGTTTTACTTGGTGTTCTGTCACATTTGTTGTGGTAGTGGTTTTTAAAGAGTCAGAAAAATCAAGCTCTTCGAATGTTTGTAAGGAGTTCCAGATCAGTTGCTTTTAAAGCCATAAATTCCTGTGTCAGAAAATCTAATTCTTTCCAAAGAAAATGCCAAGGACAATGAAAGCAGAAGATGATAGAGATAGATGGATTTTCCATCCACCCGGCTATCAAACCTGAGCAGTGCTTCCAGTTACTGACCATACCTCTGAAATTTCCCCTGGTCCCCCCACTGGGTTTTCTCTTCTCTTCTTCCTTTTCTTTTCTCTCTTTTTTTCCCTCCCTTTATCCCTTTCCTCTCTTGTCCCTGATTGTGGGAGCAATCACAATTTACGTTTCACTATCTAAGCTAGATGCATCTGAAAAAAGAAACGTCTGTGTTTAGTTTTTTCTTCTTAGCAGGCATGGGATGGGATGGAATGGAAAGGAATAAAACAGAATGAAATAGAATCTCTCCTGAAACACTTTTCTTTGGTATAAATAAATTAGCTCAGTAGTGGTAATACAGGTAACTCAAGTAGGGCTATGGGACCGCTCCTCTCCACTTACCGGAACCTGGGCAACAACCCAGAGACAACTCCTTTCCCTTTGTCCCAAGGCCTACTAACTACCCTGAGGCAGAGGTAAGAGAAAGACAACTGGAGAATTCTGAAATCTCAAAACAGAACACACGCGGGTCAGACCAGCCCACATGACCTGCAATAATATCCTTTCTTCACTTGGAGCTTACTAAAGGTTCATAAATATGGAACTCATGCATCCATTTATAACAGAGTGAATTGTGGGAAAGAGCATGCGTGGTGCAAACCACTGACATGACTCAGCACCTTGTCAATCACATTGTCAATCATGCTCTGAGAAGGTGATCTAGACCCACCAACATTTTAAATTCTCAAGCCTAATTCCCTTAAGCGCTCGTGCCGTTTTCTTTTCCAGCAGCGCGAGCCTGCTCATTCTGAGCGTACCTTTGCCCTTTAAGCACATTAAACTGTGCTGCATCTTCCTTACCAGCGTGTTCCATGGCCAATTCCTTGTTCCTAGCACACAAGATCTAGGACCCCAAATCCTATCCTAGGACCCCATCACCCATGCTAACAGTAGAGCTCCTCCCAGCCATCTGCAAGACCCTGGAGTCTATCCCTAGCCCTGAAATAAACAATAAAAAATATTATTTAGCTCCATCTTTTCTTTGATATTAATTTATTTTCACAAGTCACTTCCAGAAATGTTTATTATTTTACTATTTCTAATTAACAGGGCTTTCCAGTGGGTGGGCAATAAGCTATGTGCTTCGGGGATTATTTTGAAATGTTTATTATTATTTCCAAGGAGGTGGTAAGACTGGACTGTACCGCAAACCACTGATTTTCTGTATGAGTTGTCAAGAGTAGAAGTCTCTAGGCCCATTTTAAGGCAGCACCTAACCAAGAAAGCTTTAAATAAAAAACAAGTTAGGTGCTGTTCTAGTAATTCCATTGTCCCCAGCATTTACTTTAGACTTATTTTTTTTTTTATTTGACTGTTAGCAATTGATCATTGGATTTATGATATTTAACATTGATCTTGCAGGAGACCGGTTTGGTGTTCATATAAAACAAGTCCAATGTTTCACTGTTGATGTGATCTGCTAGGATTAATTAGGAAACAATTCAAAAGGGCCACTCTAGGATTTAATGCTATCAGTAATATTTGTTTAACCCAAAATATACCATGAATGTTTATTTTATTCATTCCTAATTTGGAAGGTTTCACATTTTGCCAACAAATACAATTAATACACAGGTTAGGTGTGATTGGTTTGCTTTGATGGAGGGGCTGAATCCTTTCAATAAGGAAACATGGACTTTTTATAACTTGAAGACAAAAAAAAAAGGCTTTCCCAAAAAACTTTTATTGCTCTTTCCTTATTTTTCTTTTTAGGTACTTAAGCGTTTTAGATGAACAGCAGGAGTTAAGCTTTTGGAAGGAATTTTATCTTCTGAAAGAAATGGCTTCTATTTGCTTGGAACAATTAGCTATAATTAGCATGCGAGTTTTAATGGTATTGTATTGTGAGGCTGATTAGGCCTGTGAGATTGGGGATGCAAGTCACTTCTATTGTTTATTGTATGCAAATCTAGCCACTTAGCTTTAATTAGACATTGAAACCCAGAACAATTATCAACAATTGCTTTAGTATTAATGAGCAGTGTGAACTGCCAATCATGACTTTTTAAATGGCAGAGACTTATAAGCAATTGATTTGGCATCCAAAAAAATGACAGTCTTGGAGTTCATATTTTGCACAATAAAGTCAAGTATGGACCAGTCTGGTTCACAAGGTCTCTTTGAGTGTCTTTCTAGTTTCTCTCTTATGCCTTTTCCTTGGTAAGAACTAGTAGAAGATGGCATTTAATTAAAAGGAAGTTCCGAATAAAATTTAGAAGATTCAGAAGGTGGACTATTTTCAATTAGCTATTTGATGGTTCAGGATCTGTTGAGATTCTGAGAAGTGAGTAAGTTGTGTTCCTACCCATTCATTATTAATGCACATCATATTATATATATATATATATATATATATATATATATATATATATATCTCACAAGTGAAAATTATTAGATGAAGTAATAATGTAGACAACTGAAGAAGATTTTAGAATAGTTTATGTAGTCTTCCTTGCCTATGAAATCACAAGAAAAAGAGCCAGGCAATGGATATTTGATAACCTGCAAACTCCCGTAACTGAGAAAAGGGTTTGATTTTGTTAGCATTTGATGAAGCTATGACTCAAGAGATAAATAGAGATGAAAGAGCTTTATTCAGTGGCCGAAGAATGGAGAGCCAGCAGCCTGTGCTCACAATTCAGCCAGGGAGGTGAGTAGTTACAGATAGAAGATAGCAATAATAGGGGAGAGAGATAGGCTAATAAAGAGGAGAATTATTCATATCCTTGCTGGGAATAGCAAAGATGGTCCAGAAACTTGGGTGCCATCTCTTTTTGTCCCTTTCATGGTCTACCAGTTTTCGGTGATGGCAGCTGGTTGGTTTCTCTAGTATGAAGGTTAAGGCTGCAAAGGACACAGATGCAGTGTGGAAACAGAGATGTCAAGCCTTTTTATCTCTTGTGAGTCACTGCATTGGACATCTGAAGACCCAAGTGAAGAGTCAGTGATTTCAGCACAAGCAGCCTTTGAGCTTCTGAAAAGTAGCCCAGGTAATTTTTGCCACCTTCACCCACATAGCAGGGGTGTTATCTACAGCAAAGACAGTGGGAGATTTATGATGTGTGACCTGTGGGACCTCCAAAATTAGTGAGTTTAAAGCCAAATAAGAGCAAGTGAAGCAACAGGGTTTACCTAGATGTTTTTGCTTTCTGAAGACCTCCTCTCATTACTGTTCGGCCCCAGTTTTCTCATTCTATTTTATTCTGCCTGTCCCAAGAAGGCCATCTTAGAAACACATTTGCACTTTCCACCGAGAATAAAATCAATGTAGTCAGGAATAAAGAAAATTACATTTATTTAGGGTTAAATAGTATTGCAATCCAAGAAAATACAGATTCCAGCAGGCTGGAAAATATTCTCCAAGGTGTTATTAAAGGTGGTTGTATTTATAGCTTTAAACTGAAGTAGGGGTTGGTATTTACATCATTTTATAGTCAGGGATTGTCATTAGTCCTGGAAAAAGTTGTGCTGGCTCACTGCAAAAAAAGATAGAGTGCGGTCTCATCTCTGGAAGGTTTAAAGGAAGGGCTCAGTGAGCAGAAGGTCAGCAGAAATCAACAAAAAACATTTCTGGAGGTGCCACCATGATGGTAGGGGGTCTGCACCCCTGTTCAAAGGTTCAGCGGTGACCTGGTTCAGTATTGTTGCCAACCTTCTTGTTAAGTGCCCTGAATGAATGCTCCGCTGCTCGATGGCAATGCGGGGTCAGGAGTGACTTGATTCCGTTCACCTTTCCAGGGCTACCTGTAGGGTACCTCAAAACAGGGCCCAAGAAAGGAAAATACATTGCCCGAAGGATGAATGACAAGTTTCAGTCTTTAAATGTGGACGTGTGGGGTGGGGTCTGCCTTGCGGCCCTCACATTCAGTCACGTTTACAAACCTACTTTGCTTAAGCAATAAGTGACTCTTTTGGAGGGGCCATTCAGTCTGTTTTCTTCAATATGTTTGGATGAGGATGTTATCATGTGACACAGTTTTTTTCCTACATAACTTTAATTACATGCAGAAATAGTTGCATCTTAATAGCAGATCTAAAAGGGGACAAATTACAAGAATAAATTCCATTAAAATTTGTATTTCCTGTAAATATGCCAACTGCACTTTTCCTGCACATGCATTCCTAATTCTTTCTTTACTTTCCCTTTTTTTCTTTTTGCTTTCACACTTTTTCTGAACTTTCTCTCACTGCAAAGAAAATAAACTGCTTTAACCATTCACACAGACATTGCTCTGTTTTGAATTAGGTTGGTATGTTAACAAAAAGAAAAAAAGTTACTAGCTACCATTGTTCCAAAGGTTGATTTCTGATTTCTTTAACTTCTGTTGTGTCTGGATTTCTTTTCCTATTTTTCAAAGAATGACCCTCCATAGCCTAATAAATCAGCTAATAAGATGTTTTAGCATCTGCTAACATTCTGAGTGTGTTACATGCATGTTCAAAGGCTTTATGTTAGGGAGAATAATGGAAGAAAATAAAAGTGTAATACTATCAGGTTTCAAAATACCGCATAACATCAGTCTTTACGTTAAGACTTTAATTGTGAATACATTTGCCCTTTACCCAGATGGTGGCATAATTGGAAAAATGTGGGTTTTTTTCCAAATGTCCCGTAATAAACTTAAGAAAAATCATATACCATTAATCGCAAACAATAGCAAGCACATCACTAAATGGTCATTTGAAAAATTTGTTGTAAACAATGTTTTGTGTAGGGAGAGAAAAGACACAAGTTTTTTTCTTCAGATTTTGAAGTCAGTGCAGACTTGCACTGTCCCTCACTTAAATAAGCCTGGGCCATAGTTGTTTCCAGAACATTTCAATTCAAAGTAATGGACTTTGAGAATACCGTTTCTGTGACATTCATTGTGTGGAGGGTACAAATGGCTCTGCCTAGTAGTCGGACAGATGAGTAATTACTCCAGTAGAGAAGAGAGGTTGAGACTCCCAGTAAGCATGTGTTTGCAGGCTCCCGCCAGAATCCCAGTGGGCTCTTCTTTCACCTGGTGAGCTACAGTTACTTCTGACATCTTCTCCTTGTTTCCATTTCTCTTCCAATTCATTCTCTGAACCACCATCTTCTAAATTTCAAGTGCATGTTACTCTCTTGCTTAACACCCTTCAGTGGATCTCCATTATCCCCAGGACAAGACTCAAATCCTGAAGGTGACTTTCAAGGCCTGCCGTCAATCTTTTGTCTCAGTTGCCCAGAGACACTGTCTTGCATCACTCTCATCCCCAAACTGGAAGGAAATCCACCAAATGTCCTGTGGATGAGCCCCTATTCTGGAAGGCCCGAGCACGTGAAAGCTTGGTGGAGCCTCTAGAGTGCTCAAAGGCTTTTGTGGGGAGAGGGAAGTGTGGTTCCTGTGGGTCAGCAGCCATTGTTTTAACAATCTGTACTGAATCAGGAGGACAGCTAAGGGCTAAGCCAGAGTGCGTGGAAGAAAGAAATAACTGTGGGACAAGAGCATGCATGAGCTACAGAGGAAATCTCTGGACCTTTCTGAGTTCCTTACAAGTCTGCCTACAAAACTGTCATTCACTCTGCCCACTCTGACCTACTAATCCTTGATAAGGTTGCTCGGAAGGCCGCGGTTCCCCTAACCCTTCCCTGGTGAAACCAGAGGTCTTCTCGCCACTCCCAGCCAGGGTTCCCCAGAGGTCCCTGCTCAGATCTGGAAGGGTACTCATCTCAGGCATTGCAATTTGCTACTTCCTTCTCCACCTACTGTAGCATACTGCTCAAGTTCTGGAAGGCAGGGACAGGACCCTGGCAATTTTGTGTCCTCAGCTTGGCACGGTACCTGGAACAAAACAAGACTCAAACCCTTTTGTCCAGTGCATGGAACCGACAAGGGATGGCGTCAGACATTCACTTAGGAAGTCCCAGGCTCCGATCCCACCCCTAGGAAGACGCTACTCTCCTCTCTGTGGGCACATTCTCCCCTGCACAGGTCTTGAGGGTTTTCTCATGCAGATTTGGAGATACGCAGAAAACACAAGGACTTCTCCCAGCAGGAATGGCATTGAGTCAGAACTCTGTGCTGTATCTTTAAGAGAGGAGAAAGGAAGAGAAACTGAGTTTCAAAGAGAGAAAGGAGAATTTAAAGTTAGCTCGATTTGATTTGCTTCGTATGAGAAGGAGGTATTCCAGAGGTGTGTAGGATTTCAGAGAACTGTAACAGAGAAAAGAGGAATGCAATACAAGATGATTGTTTAGACTTAATGATCTGCATAATATCTTTTAAGAAATGTCATTTAAAAATTAGAATACCTCCAAATTAGAATTTTATTAAAAAATAAGCTGTAATTCTCTCCCTTCCCCTTCTTTTCCTTCCCTTGTTACAGACTTTTGAAAAGGCACAACACACTGATAAACTTATACAAAATGTGAAGTTCTTTATGCAGTCACTTGTGTCTGCAAAAGCTCCAGGATGTGGTCATGTGTGTCTGTCTTTTTTATGACCCTGTGCCGGGAAGTTCTTTGTTCCAGGAAAAGCCTCCACCTCGCAGCACCCCCCGCAAGGCTCCAGGAAGAAGCCCGCCAGGCAGTTATACAAGCCCGCCAAAAGAAGCCCGCCAGGAAGGGCTGCTCAAGTTTGAATAAACGCGAGTACCAATCATGTGCCGCCACACTTTCCTTTCCCGCGCGCGCCCTCCCCTTCCCGCGCCTGTTCCCTACCTCATAAAAACCCCACACTCCTGTAGTTCGGGGCCATTACCTCTGCCTCCTGTGTGAGGGGTATGTATTGGCCCAGAGCTCTGTTTGAACAATAGCTTGTTGTTTTTACATCGAACCTGGTCTCTTGTCGTTCTTGGGCGCCGCTCACCCTTGTGCCGGGTAAGTTGGGGAGGTTTTAGCCTCAACACTTTCAACTGTGTTGCTTTGCATAAGTATAGAAAAAAGACAATGAGAACCTAGATTTCTTATAGGTTGTGAATATATGAATGAATTAATGAACAAATGAGTGCGTGAATAACCATGTGTCTCCACATCATCACCAAGACAGCAGCTGGAGTGTCCACCTCAGGGATGGAAAAATGCCCTCCTTCCAGATTCAGGAAACAGGCAGAATCAACCATAATACAATTGACTTTATTTTCTTTCTTCTTTTTGTCTCTTCAGAACAGGAACATCAACTGTAGTAGCTTCCTTAAAATTCCAGATCCACAAGATTTCCATGAGCTTCTTCTGAATCGATGGGAAAATTGTCATCAACATTCATTCCAAATCCTCTGGATTGAATGCCTAGTTCAGATGGGAGCTTGTTATATACAGTATCTCTAAATTATTTCGTTGGACTGCTTCTCCATTGTCATGGGTCACACGCAGAGTCTTGGTTAGTTACGAGATGTTCAGTGTTGCATCCTTCCTGGAGGATGCAGGATACATGATCCTGAGCCCTGCTCGTAGACTGGCTGTGTGTGTGTGGCCAGTCCAGCCAGTCCAAGGTGGCTCAGGCCGGTTTCTCTTCCTACACTCAAGCAATCCCCTGGGGAGTTGACTCTGAGCTCATCCCCTCCTGGTCTTCTAGTCTCCATTCCTTAGTTGCCAACACCCACTTCCCTGTCTCCCTTGATCCATCCTTCTAGCTGTGGCTGCCCTATGGCTAAGAAACTGTATTACTTCTTGCTGAGAAACAGAAACGTACAATACAAATTAAGGCAAAGTGGCTAACTACTGATAAATACCGTTTGGCCATTAAGGGAATTCTTTGGAGTAAGATTATAGTTAAGCGTGCATAATCAGTGAAAAGATTATTATCTGCTCTGTAGATGGTCCCCAGTGGAAATGCGTTTGTATCCTCTGGGGCCACCTTCCTGTCCTTTAGGATTTGCCGCAGCAACTGTGATTGTGATGACCTAGTTCTTGATGCAGCTTTGTCATCTGAGGAAGGTAGACCCTAGAGGGGTTTGTGAAGAAGGCAATTCATGCCTCGGATGTGCCTGTTTTCTCACTACTTCTTGTTTCCTGCTAATGTCCCTGAAACCTCCTTGCCCTATTTTTCTACTCCCTGCCTTGCTAACAAGGTTCCATCTACCCCTTTCATCAATTAATTAATTCAATATTTATTTGGCACCTATTAAGCCCCCTGTGAGATAATAACACCTTAAGCTGTGATCTCATTTAGGAGAATTTGCATTTATTAAGACTCTAGAAGACTTAAATGCTTTCAAGTCTCAAAAGAAGTAAATTTCCAATGGTTAGAGACCCGCTGGTTAGGAGCCACCCACGTAGACTATGAGATAGAGCATCAGCACGTAGCGCCTGGAAGTAGATTCCATCTAAGTTAATAAAGCTTCAGCTCTAAGGTCTCACACTCTCCTACACCAGTTTTTGTAATTGTGTCATTTTTTTTGGTAAGCCAGACTTACAAAATTATATTAAGCCCCACAAATTTTAGACCCCAAATGACTAATTTCTATCTCTGTCCATTTGGCTATTATAACAGAGTAGTATAAGTTAGATACTTATAAATGACAGAAATCTATTTCTCACAGTCCTGGAGATGAGAAGGTTCAAAGCAAAGTACCAGCAGATTTAGTGGCATTTATGGTGAAGATCCACTTTGTGGCGCATGGAAGGCATTTTCTTTCTGTGTCCTCACATGGTAGAAAGGTCAAAGGAGCTCTCTGGGGCCTCTTTAGTAAGAGCATTAGGTCTATATCTAAGAGCTCCACCCCCTGACCCAATCTCCCGGAGTCCCCACTTCCCAATACCATCACCTTGGTATTTAGGTTTCAACACGTGAATTTAGGGCCAACAAAAATCTTCAGACCATAGCAGACCCCAACTCTCCTCAGAACCACAGAGAACCTGGGTGAGGTGAAAAGCCACGTCTGCCTTATTTGCCAGTTTCTAAAATAGCACTGTCACATAGTAAGAGCTCAACAAATACTTACCGGGTGCTGAACAAATGTACCATGCCTATAATGTGCCTAGCTCTTTTCCTGGCTATAGTGCAGGTTTAATAAATACTTGTCAAAGGCATGATTAATTTGATGCCATAATGAATAAACATGAAAGACAGGTGAATCCTAAATTTCTGCAGAACCAAATGCCTCCTCCTCTCCCTTCCATCTGTGAATCCCAAGACCAGCCACCGCCCGGAATGAGTGAGCCCATCCGGGGAGCAGCTAAGGCACCATGCTGTACTGCGCATGGCTACCAAGGGGGCTTCCATTACAGAAACACAGTTAAGTGGAAAAACTACACTTTCATCTGTATAATTCTAGATTTCGAAGGAGAAACCTGGAATCTGTTCCCACTCCACCCACCCCTAACATTACAATGAAGCACTGCTTAACACAAAATTAGAGTCTTAGAAAAAAAAAAAAAACGAAAAGCATGTTTGAGAACTCAACTCTTAGTGGCAGCATTTTTTTTAGTAACAGTAACCACTAAACAGTTACGTATTTAACCTTTGTAGTCTTCAAACTTGCTAAAATATCTAATTAGTTAATTAGAAAAATAATCATGTGATGAAAAAAGGAAATCTGAAAACTGTGTATTGATGTATAAAAATAACTGTGGTTTTAACATAAACTTCTATTTTTGAGACTGTAGTACTGCCCACTGTACTAGCATTTCATAATGCTTTGTATTCCTTAAAATATTTTTCAGAAAAAATATTGGAAACTTTCCCAAAGTCTTCCCCACCAACGCTCTGGTGTATATCAAACAGAATATTTGACTTATTTGCTCAAATCATAATTTAAATTGTGATTTATAAGAGGCTACATCCTTGGAAGTCATTCGAAAAACATGTAGGGGAAAATTATTTTAATTTATAAACTCAGTGGGTCTCTATCATGAGTCAGTTAGAAGCAAACCATTTTTCAAACTTTCTTTTTCACATTTCTGATAATTTATGAAGACTTTCACATAGACACAAGCATGTCTGATACAAGATCATTGTTCACAGACGGCTCTTTTGCTTCTATTCAGCACCAGATATACTTATCTGCATTTACCATGAGAGTAAGGAGAACTCATGGTTGTGAAGGTGTAGAACGAACACAGAACTTTTGAATGCAGTACAGAAGTTGGAAAGTGGGACTCTATCATTTCCAGGTCCCAGGGAGGGCAGTTATCATTCCAAGTGGGAGAATAAAACAATCTATATAATGTACTTGGAAAGAAAGTACATTTTACATAGAATAGCGTTTGCTATCGCCCATTGTCTTTCCTATCCTTAGTACCTTTCTTCAGTCTCCCACTAACCCTAGTCCTAGTTAGCCTGGACTTTGCAAGCCTTTGTTGGCAAGAAGGCTTTACATTTTCTCATTTTGTTCCCTTGACCTTGAAATCACTTAAAATAAATCTACTAAGTTGTCTGAGAGTCTAAAAATTAAACTTTCCTCCAAGCTAGTACCTTCTGTACAGTGAATTGCAAAGAAAACGAAAGCCAACAAAAAAGGTTAGATTTTTGGCTTTTCGAGAAAGCAACTGAGTAGGTGTAAAAAACCTCAGGCTGAGGAAGAGGCGACGCTCTTGAAGGCCTGGAGGTGGAAGGGACAGTATAGAGGAAGTGATGGATTTCCCCTCTGATACTTAAGGCATCTGGGTACAATTACTGGCTCTGACAATTGAATACTCTGTTCTTAAGGACATAGTGTATAGTGAGTGGCGAGTGAATTCAATCTTAGAGAAAGACAAAAAGTATATTCCAATGTTGCTTTCCCATCTAATAGCTACAACTATGGAGAATTTATTTGATTAATCTGAACTTTGGTTTCCTTATCTGCGAAGTAAGAATAATAATGCTTATCTGTATAGGTGTTAGAATTGAAGATAATATATGCCAAGAACTTTTCAGAGTGACTGGTTAACCCACGAACACTAAATAAACGGTGGCTGTTACAACCGACTGCATGAGTTTTATCCTTCTATTAAGGAAGAGAGGAGCTGAGCTTGTTCTACAGGCTGAAGGAAGCCTAATGTAGACAGGAGAGTGAAAAACAATTACCGTTGTATTTTTGGAAATAGGGTAAGTTTGAAATAAGCCATCAGGATCTATTTGTAGTACAGCAAGAGCCCATTTTCAAATAAAGGTTTCATTTCTTTGATGACAGAAGCGAAAATGTCTGGCTTGACTGAGACCATGTACTGAACCCAATATCGTTAGACTCCTAGAACTCCATGCCGAATTGCACTGGAGCTGGGTTATTGTTCATTATCAACAGGCACATTGAACTGGTCTTAGGACATTTCAGAATTTATTCCTCTACTAAATTGATTTTTTTTTTTTTTTTTTTTTGAGACAGGGTCTTGCCATGTAGCCCAGGCTGGCCTTGAACTCTTGATGATCCTCCTACCTCAGCTCCCAAATGCTGGTATTATAGGTGTGTGCCAACATGCCCCGCCTGCTAAATTGATTTTGATCTTTCTCCAGGTCTCTACTCTAGACACAATAATATTACTGGATACTCTCTGTTTTTTCCTCCTAATTCTCTAGTCCTTCATTTTAACTAATGTAGGTGAGGTAACCAATGGGGCAGTTAATTCATGTCCTCTGGTGTGAGACTTTGATATTCTAACTCTTTCCATATTTGTCTGAATTTGTGATCTGAGCTGGAAAGAGTAGGTTTATTCATTTAGTTAGAAATGTATGTGTTAAGTACATTCCTATGTGCTGAGCTAAAATGATGAGTAAAACAGACATAGTTTCTACCTTCACTGAACTCATTGTCTTTTTTTTTTTTTAGTTTGTTTGTTTGTTCTTTTTGGTGCCGGGAATTGAACTTGGGGCCTTGTCATTGTCTTTTGAAAAAAGTTAACATAATCAAATTTTCTGTGAAATAAAATTTTTATTTGAAAATTTTGATTATTGTAAAGGACTAGTTCAGGATGCTCTAAGTAGTCCAGTCCTAGTTTTATGTATAAAATACAAAATATTTTTAGCCTCATATAGACACTTAGTCTTACATTTGGCAGGATTTTTTTTTTCTTTTTTGCACTGGATTAGATGAGATTAAGTGAGATGTACCTTTTAGCAAAGTATGTGACACATCATAAGATGTGTTCGAAAGATGTTATTACTTGTCATTATCATCTTCATTGATGTCATCAACCATTATTAATTAAAGTTTATAGAAAGAACTAATTTAAAATCATCGCCAAAGAAGAATGTTCTCAGATAATTCAAATGAATATTTCTCAGTAGAAAATTTGTATACCTATGAATTGCTATGTGAACTTATATTTCACTTTTTTTAATCAATTCCTCCCTAGCTTGTTCAAGTGAAATTTGAAAAAAAAAACACTTCTATGTTATACCTGTAGACCCTGGTTTTACACTGTTCATCAATGTGTAAAAATTGGGCAACCAATTGCACCTGGGCCCAGAGTTCCTAATTTTTGAAATCAGGGAACAGCTCTAACCCTCCAGCCTGGGGTGGCCGAGAGTCCGTGCTAGGAGGGATGGCACCCGCCGGAAGCAGCCCCGGCCTGGCAGTCCCATGCTGCTGCGCATCCCGGGGGTTCTCTGAGACACCTTGCCAAAGGTCACACGGGTAATTTAAAAAGAACTGGCAGTGAGGGTTCAAAATACCATGACCTTTCTGCTCATGTGTGTCTCCTAGGAGTATTTGGAAGTTTTCTGTATCCTGCAGAAGGCCCAAATGTAGACCATTAATGACACAGAAGAAAATATATTTTAGTCTTTCATACCTCCTGCCTTTAAGGAAGTAAATTTCCATTAACTACTTATTGCAGGTTTTAGGTAAAAAATTTACACTGCCTTTATTATCACTGAGGGAAACAGAACTCAATTTCAGCGTGGATATTACCTTTTAATATGCACTTCAAGTGCACAGCAATGTAGCCAGAAAGGAAGAAGAGAGCAGGGCTTCTTGGTCACCCTTGTTACATTCAGGAAAAAAATTTACAGAACACCACATTATGCACAAGGTCCAAGGTAAGGGCTCTTAAAGTAAAAATGTTTTAGAATACAAATTTTATTCAACTTGGATGAATTTTATGTCTAATGAAGACTGGTGAAATCTCACTGTTAAAATTCTGTTAGTGAAGGCCAACAGGGAGGAGTGAGTGGGCTTGGAGGGGGCAGAGGAGAGGAAATCATTAGCATTTGCAGACTGCCACCCCTCCCTTGAAAATTAATAATGCATATTCGAGTCACCAGTAGTGCAGATTTGGGGAAGAGGCAGTGGGATGGTCCCATATGATGCACCCAGGTGATGCCTGGATGGCCAGGTATCATTGGCCCCACTGCTGCCATTTCAGAAGTTCTGAGATGACACCTATCATATTCAGCATAAGACACTCAGTCCCTCCGATTGAAACCTTTTCATGAATTAGTGTCACATATCTGTTCCCATTTATAAAGGACTTACACTACTCCAGATGACTTCCCTCCTTACTACTCTCTGAAAGGAAAGTGCTATTTTCTTTATTTTCCACACAGAAACTTGAAGCTTTGTGAGGTTAAGCAAGGCACCAAAGACACAAGACCAGTAAAAAGCAGGAAGAGAAAGGATTTAGACTCCAGTTCCAGTCTTTTTACACATCCTCATTCTGCCACTGAATCCTGTTCGCTTTTTCTGTCTGATCCATCAGGGTGGGAGAGGGCCGACTGTCCTCACTTCAAGTATGGATGGATCCCCTTGCAACCGGGTCAGATGTGCCTTTAGTCACATTCTTGGAACAGAAATCCGTCTTCCTTCTCTCTTTCCTCTTGACTTACCCCTACGTCTGCCACAGTTTGCTTCTGGGCACAATGCAGAGGCAAAGAAATCTTTATCCTAGAATATAAGGTGTGCTTTGTTAAGCATCCCAAAGGTCAGGTACATTTTATAACTGTAACATCACTGCAGTATTTCAATATAACCTGCTATCGCTGGGATCCTGGGATCATAGATGATAGGATAAAAGGCATTTGTCAGCATTCCCAGGATTTTATTGATACACTGTATTTATTTTTCTCCCCAAATGCCCTTATTGAACACTATTCTGTTTATTTCTGCCCAATTCCCCAAAATGTTTACTACAGAATGACCTTGACAAATCAGAAAAATAAACAGAAACCCCACTGTTTCAGCCCAGAAGTTTTCATTGTTTGGTCTGCTACTTCTGGTGTTTTCCTCCTTCATTACTTCTGTTCTCCTCTTCTCTTCCCTCCCCCCTCCCCACCCATCCTTTCTTCTTTCCTTCCTGTGTCCAAAGCTTAGAGAATTTAAATAACGTACACCAACTCACACAGCTAGAAATCTAATCCAGGTTGAATTCGTCATCCTAGACTGCTTTTCACCGTAGCATCAGAATGCACAGTGAAAGAGCTTGTTAGAAACGCAGGATTTCAACCCCGACCTAGACCTCCTGAGCTAGAATCTGCATTTTCACAAGACTATAGGGAACTGTAAGCATCGAAGTCAGAAAAACACTGGTCCATCTTCGAGGAACTTATTGAGTGATATTCAGCTTTTCTTCCTGCCCAGCAGAACTGTTCACCCGTCACCCACATTACTCAAGATTAAGCACCACTTCTTCGGTCCAGGAAATCTCACTTATTTTGCTGATAAATGGGTGAAGGGAGGGCTTTTGACCCAGTTCGTCAATCAATAATCAATAAAGAGGCTATAAAGTATAGAAAAGCTTAATTTCGATATTAGGAAGTGCAATTCAAGAGACATAAATTTGAACAAAGCTCAACATGTGTTCTGAAGAAAAGAAGCAAAAGTCTTGGGCCTAAGAAAGAAGAACCTGCAATGATAGGTGTAGGCAAGCACCAAGTCCGTGAGTCCATAGCTGATCGCTCAACTTGCCTTGATAGCTCAAGGCAGCTGTGGTTAGAGCTGCCTGAAAGCGACTCTAAGTCAGCCTGCTAGCCTGTTGGGATGATTTCTAGACTCTATTTTAGAACGTTTGCGCTTCGACCAAAATGATTCTTTGCAGGTAGAATTTCCCATAATTTAACAAGTTCTTCTAATGGGGCATTAGAGTTTTGCCGAGGACCTCAGGGAACAGAATCTTTAGTTTACATAATGAATCACATACAGATAAATCGTTTTTCTACTGCTAGATTTTATGGTGTCTTCAGATCCCAGAAATGATGGTAGTCATCTTGCAACCTCGATGGGGTAGTTGCCAGGAACAAAGCAAACAGGCATAAGATGGCAGAGAAGTAAGAAAATTATCAAACCATCTTTGCTTTTTGAGATAACAAACTTTGATGAATGTTTAAGCTAGTTGATTTAGGTCTTAGGATGTTACTTGCAACCTACAGCATTATGCTGATACCAGTTACCTTCTTCTTTTGGTGATAAATGCACTACAAGAAGTGGTATCAGCACGTTTGTTAAAGCCAAGATAAATCACACCACTAGAACACTATTAGTTTGGTCAGAAAAGAAATTTATAATTGAGATTTTAAAGTTCTTTTCTCTTTTTGGTGTATTTCTGTCTTCTATCACCTCGCCCCTTGCATATTTCTCATTATTCTCATCTACTGTATTTTTTCTATGTAATATTTTGAAATATGTGCCTATTTCAATTATTTTTAGAGAATTATCTTTGATTTCTACTGAAAACATACCATCAAAATAGGTGAAAGGCCAAGGAGAGTAAATCTCGGCAGATAATTTAAGAGTCGAAAGCAGAAAAGACCTAGTAATTTGGTATATGATTACTTATTAGTTTTCACTTAACTTCTTGGTCATTTTATGATGAGATTTTTTTTTCCTCTTTCCAATTTTTCAATCTTGCTCATTTGCAGACATAAATAATATTTAGTAGAAACTTTCAAATAACTAGTAAAATTAATGATTGCAAAGCACAGGCAACTGATGCAATTATTAATTGATCTTTAAAAATATCTCTTCAATGATATTTTATTAAGGAAAATTGATTCATGATTTCTTTGGAAGACATATCCCCATACTGCCAGCTTTGATTCTGTATTGGTTAGTGGCCTAATCATGGATGTGAAATAACTTTAGGGCTGCTTTTTTAGTAATGGACAAGGTTTTTAAATTGTTTTTCCCTAGCTACCAGGAACAACAACAACAACAAAAAAAATTACTTTAGTAGGATTTAAATTCAAACTCAAGTACAAAGATTCTCTTTCTAAATCAGTAATGCCTGCTAGCTGCATCTTTACATATGAAAAAGAATAATAAAAATGGTTTTATTTCTTTACGGTTTAATTTGTCTGTATACAACCTAGTGGTTTTTCCCTAACATTTTATCATAGAAAATGCTAAGTGTATACAAAAGTAGAACTGTAGTAGTTCCCCCTTAGGCAAGGTATTGCTTTTTGTGGTTTCAGTTACCTGTAATCAATTGTGATCTGAAAAATACTAATGAAAAATTTCAGAGACAGCGAGAGACCTATTCACATAACTTTTTAAATAATATATAGTTGTATTTGTTCTATTTTATTATTATTGCTGGTAATCTTTTACTAACCCTAATTTATAAATTTGACTTTATAAAAGGAATGCATGTAGGGGGTGAAACATAGTATATAAAAGTTGTGGTACCACCAGTGGTTTCAGGAATCCTCTGGGGGTCTTAGAACCTGCATCACCCAAAGATGAGGGGCTCCTGTAGCCTAACACCCTTCGGTCTGCTTATTTCCTTTCAGCTCTGAACATACGAAACTGGGTGAGTAGGCTGGAAACTGAGATAGGTGCTCTTTATTATAATTTATTTTAATTATTACATATCATAATTTATTATTATAATGAAGTCATAGTATATTTCATCTAGCCAAGTAGATGAAGTTCATCCCATGGAAATCAATGTAAGTAGACAGAAAATTGAGTAAAACTTTTTAGATCTGGACCTTCAGTGAATCTGTAATATTTTATGTTCTTCAGAAGCTAGTGGCAGTACTAAATTTTTTTGATAGAATTGGAAAACCTGGAAATATTTTTTAAGCTAGCATGGCTGAGAGATACGTATAAGAGAACTACAGTCGATCCTCTGTGAAAGCTCTTTCTGTTTAGGAAAACGAGAGAAGGTAAATGGAATTTCCCTAGTTAGACTGGTACAGTTCTACATCTTCCTACAGAACGTTTACTCATCAGAGAAATGGAATGTGAACAATCCTCTTTTATCAGCTTAGATCTTCTCTGTCAAGAGAAGGTTATTTTCCTGGGATTCAACTTAAAGTGAAGGATCTATAACTCACTTTCAAGGTCATTAAAAAGAAGAAGGAAAGTTAGATTCTATAAATAAAACCTCAATATGCTAAACTAGCAGCAAGAGAGAGCTATTTTCTCAATAAATATTGTATAGATGTGCTTTGTCAATTAAACTTTTTTTTTGACTGTGAACAAAATGTAAATGTCATGGATAAATGATAGCTTTAATGATGTTTTCCAGCATTGTGCCCCTTGTTACCATGGCTTCTTAACAAAGATGTTAAATCATTAGGAGTCATATTTCATGATAATTAACTGCAAATCTGGTAATATTACCAGTTTTCATTTGGCATGAAATGATGAGGGAGAACCACAAGGTTTATTGGAGGTACATGGCAAAGGACACAGTGACTTAATGTATGTATATAAATCTTATAAAACTACCTATTGGACAGCGTTTTATGATGGACATAAATTTCTATTCACTCTCTGATAGTGATAGACGGCAAAGTCTGCGGGGGAAGCAGAACGCTGAGATGGGAAGTCACCCTTGAGCACAGAAAAGGCTTGTGCTTTTTTTTTTCCTTCTTTCTTTTGCTTATTCTGTCTTGCAATGGTTAAGTAGATCTTCATTCTTGCTTAAAATTTAGACAATTAAAATCTGCATTCCTATTAATTCTGTCTTATTAGATGTGCTTTATTATAAAGCATGCAGTGATGCTTTTATAATTAAGGAGCTATTAGCATTTGCCATTTTAAGTTATTGTTCTTCTGTCTATACTTCTTTGAATTTTGTGAAATGTTTAGCAAGCTCATACAATATTTCTTTTCAGGAAATGAATGGTCAGGAGCATTCTGTACTTTAAATATTTTCCCCCTAACTTGTTAAAATAGATACTAGGGTTGGATGGGAAGGAAGCATCTGATAGAATTAGATGAACTGATTTGATGTTGCCCCTTTCACTAATTTTGGTCTTGACCACTGTATTAATCAAGTCTTCCCCTGTTGCAAGTGGTTGAAACCAACTTAAAGTAGCTTGAGACAAAAAAAGACTATATCATCTCATGTAGTTGAAATTTTGAAGATTTTTGGCAAGGTTCTCAAGAACAGAATGTCCTACAGGGCTCTTGTGTCGGACTCTCCACGTTTCCGCTTTGCTTCATTCAGTGCTAGCCAGCTTCCAGGCAAGCTGTCTCCATGCTGAGGGCAGAATGGCAGCTCCAGACTCATTGATCTTGACAGCTGGAGAGCCCAGAAAACTGTGATGGGTAATTTTAGTTGTCAACTTGACTGATGAAGGGAAACCCAGACAGCCTGTGAAGTATTATTTCTGAGTATATTTGTGAGGGTGTTTCCAAAGATGGCATAAGAATTAGAGGACTAAGGAAGGAAACCTGCCCGTGCGCAGTGTGGAAGGCACTAGTCAGTCAGCTGAGGCCAGGTAGAACAACAGAACCAAGGTGAATTAGCTCTCTCTCTCTCTGCAGCCGAGAGCCCCATACTCTCCTGTCCTTGCTTATCAGAACTTTGGTTTTCGTAGTCTCTCTACTCCCTTCCTTTCTCAGGCCTTTAGACTTGGACTGAGTTACACTAATAGCTTTCCTGGTTCTTCAGCTTGTTGATGACAGACCTTGGGATTTAGCCTCCATAATGGCGTGAGCCAATTACACTAATAAATGCCCTGTTATCTATCTACCTACCTGTCTATCTGTCTGTCTGTCTATCTGTCCATCCATCCACCCTACTGATTTTTCCCTCCTCTGGAGAACACTGACAAAGACTGAGACCCTTTCTGATGTACCGGAATAAAATTGATGTATAGATTCTGATTGGTCCTCTTTGGACCAGCTCTCCATCTTACAGGTAATCTCTGAAAATAAGAAGAGAGGAAATCATGCTTTGATTGGCTGGGACTAATCCTGTGCCTGCTCACCTGACCCCTGGGACAAATGCTGAATCAGATATATGAAGAGAATTAATATGAATGGAGGAGTGGTTTCCTGAAAAAGCAGATGTTGGATGGTTTACTGACATAGATCTGCTGTTTGACCTTGTCCATTCATTCTTTTCTACCTAACATTTAAGAATTAGTCCACCTTTATTGTTATGAAACACTATGTTGGTAGTGATAACAGGATTTAAAAAGCGAGATTTTTAAGAATTTTAATTCTAGAGTAAAACAGCTATGCAAGAAATACACATAGCACGGCAAGATAATATATTCAAAGTCAATGATCTCTCAAGGGAAGGATCTTTCAAGTTTGCCTTCTATAGTTGGGGAAACTTTCAAGGAAGCAACTTAGACAAGTTTTTGTTTTCCACTCAATGAAAACAGCATACTGGAAACAAGAGAGTATGGTGCACAGCAGGAGAATGGAGTGGTTCCCATGTCCATACGGAACATCATAAAGAACAGGGACATGGCAGGAGTTGGCACTAAACAGATCATCAGTGGCAGATTTTGGAAAGCTCCTCATGTCAGTCAACTAAGAGTATATTTTTCCAGAGAGACTGGGAATATGGATCAGAAGACTAATAGATATCAGATGTGTACAGCAAAAAGTGCACCTTTGTGGGTATGTGGAAGATTGCTTGAAAATTTTTGAAACTAGGGGCAAGTAGCTAGTGGGAGGATATAATATCCTCCCTCATCTAAGAGGACTGTCACTCACTCAACAGACATTCAGACTCATCGATCTTGACAGTTGCAGATCCCAAAAGAACACTGTGGTGGGTAATTTTCAGTGTCAACTTGACTGATGAAGGGAAACCCGGATATGGTAGCTGGTTTCCTATCCACAGAATGCCTATGTACTGGGTGCTGTATGAGACAAAGTCTAAGACAATGATGATGGAAATAGAAAAAGTAAGACAAATATGAAAGCAATTTAGTACAAGAGTGACTGATTTGATGTCAAATATCTGTAAGAGTAGGAGATGAGACATGCAGTTTTCCAACCTGAACCATTGGAAAGAGGAGCTAAGATCCCCTGAGCCAGCTATTCTCTGAATCTGTTTACTCGAAGACAGCATGCCAACAGTAGAAAAAGCAAGGCTCACTGGGCTATTTTGGTGCAATGGAGTAATATGAATATGAAGGGTTTCATGAACTCTGAGGTATAAAACAAGGTCAATGTATTATATAAAATATATGTGATGTATTTTCAAACAATCTGTGTAGTTGCTTTTGATTCCGTGAGACTGTAATTTTCTCCCCAGCAAAAGTACCAGTTGGACAGGGTAAGCCAGAAGCCTTTACTATCTGGTGAAACAAGCATTATTTATCACAAAATGCCGGGTTTTACCAGCCTCTTTTTCTATGTTCTGTTTTTCCTTCCACTATGCAGGGTGGGTGTTGGGGAGGAGATAGTGTAAAAGCCAGTTGAGTTTCTCATAAAATCTCACACTGAAGACTTGGGCAACAGTGGTTTTGTTTAAAGCTGATTCATTGGGATTTCATAAGAGACGCTATTGTATAGGTACAATAACTGTTTAGCGAGGTTCTTTATGAGACACTCAGGATTATGGATCCATAATTTGCATTCATTGCAAACATTGTAAAAACTTCCTTTGAGCTGTTAAAGCAAAGGTATTGAAAGGCTGTTAAGGATGCCACAAAGCAGCGAAATCACAACAGGTTCATTTATTGGAGAAAATACCAGCAAGATATAAGCCAGCATTACAAATCGAAGTCTCATCTGCTCTACTGTCACATTTAACTTTTTCCAGTCTCACTGTGAGTAAAGGGGCTGTGGCTTGGGCAGGTCAGAGGCTTTGGAATCACACTTCAATACACATCCAGCCAACCCCTCATCCACTCATTTATTTCAATTCCTAGGTCCTGGGGCAGATGCTAAAGAAAATAATATGCTCTTCCTACACAGTCTAATTGGAGAAACAGATACATATACTGTATTTTTGATAAAATGAAGACGTGAAATGATGGGCTAAGTGCAGAGTGTTTGTAGATGCTGTTGCGAAGACAGAGCAGCGGGATGAAGAGGTAATTGCTGAGAGGAGAAAAAGAAAGGACATTCCAGGCAGCCAAATGAATAAGCGAGCATCGTATTACAAATTAAGTTGTGAATTCAGCTCTCTGGGAATCACTAATGCTGGCAGACTCCATCAGCTAGCCTTTTTACTTTTCCATCTTCGGGATTTCTGACTTCAAGACAAATTAATCGAAAAGGAGAACTGATACCCAAGGGTATCTGTTATGAAAACCTTTCTAAATTCCAGAATACTTAAGAGGTGAAAATGAAGGAGAAGGCCCAGTGATGGTGCAGTTCAACACCAGAGGGCTGATGTTTGCTGTTGACAATGGAGGGATTACGATAATGTTCTTCACAGAGCTCTGTGGTCTAGCACAGTACCTGGCCCACAGTAGGCCCGCGATAGACAGCAGAGCAGAATACTGGCTTGCCAAGGTATTTGAAACTGACAAATGAAGAAATATTAACTGCACCCCAAATCTTAAAATAACTGTATTTTCTTCTGTCTTCTCACTGAATTTTGCCCCACACCTATAGGACGTTAACAATACAGATGTATTTAAACAAATTAAAAAGAAATTCAAATTTATTTTTTAGAAATTTGCCAGATGACCTTGCAGGTGCACAGGAAATGAAATAGTGCTAGTCATTCAAATAAAATCATGACAGTTTCATGACCAAGTCAGGAAAAGTTTTGGTGAGGGACGTAGCTGCACCTGTAAACATTAAATTAATTTCTCATCTCGTATGTTTATGACTATAAATCACCTTTGTTTCCAAATTAGGAGCATAGTGGAACATCTATGAATTCAGTATCGTTGGTTTTAGTAATACTGAAAACAACCAATTAATGACTCAAATTAAGCTCTCTTTGCATTTTGTGGAGGCAGAAGTTATCTCTTGACTTTTCTTCCTATTTTAATTGAAATAATCTGGACTAGTTTTACAATCCAGGTAAAAGATTTTAACTCTGTTCTTCACAAATTGCATGACCTTGAACAACCTACTTGACTTCTCTAGTTTCTAAAATGGGCCTTGTATTAATGACCACGTAATGCATTTGTTAGGAGAATAAAATCAGATAGTACGTGACAAAGTCCAGCATGTGATCCAGTATGGAAAGGGCGGTGAACGAATGTTTCATTCACTTATGTTTTCCTTTGTTTTGTTACTCATCCAGTATTACTTTTTGCAATGTTGACATTTGAAGGATTGTGATGATATTCTCATATATCTCAATCGTCTAGCACAATACCCGGCACGCAGTAGGCCCACAATCGACAGCAGGTGTTTGCACTGGCAGAAGACTGGTTTGGCAAAATGTTAATAATCAAAGTCAGCACTTTATTCTCGTGATTTGGGATATGTGGCAATTCAAATGCTATGCGATTAATTACAGTTATAAAACAGTACATCATTATTATGAAGTATATAAACTAGCTGAAATAGTATGTTTTACTTTAAACTTAATAATTTATATCATTTTATTATTTTTTTCTTGATTTAAGGCTTTGGTCCAATTGTATTTATTTTTCTAATTATGACTTGTTTACTAATTTTAGTTGAGTTTCTTTCCTTTGTTCATGGATTTCAGTTTCATCAATTTATTAACATCAGGTTTGGGAGGGACATTGCATGCTCTGTAATGGAGTAAGAGCCCTGCTCCCATATTGCGGCAGATATCACCTGGATGCCTTCCACAACAGGGAGCTCACTGCTTCCTGAAGCATTGTGTTCCTACATGCAAGAAGTACTGCTACGAGATTCTTCCCACTTAAACTAAGCTCTGATCTTTTTTCTTAACTATTTCTTAGCAGAACTCTGCCTTCACGTGTTACATAGACTAAGTTCATAATCTTTCTCACAATAGCAGGCCTTCCAAAATTCAAAAATGGGTGACAGACTTATTTCCAAAATCTTTATCCATGCTTTATATGCAGTGCTTTTAGGCACATCAGAAATATGCTTTTTCACCCAAGGTTTTATTATTAATTTGGCATTGTAACATAGTGCTGCATCTTAGAATGAATGAAGTTTTAGAACATTTTGTTATTTATATATCTATACATACTCAAAGACAGAGTATTTCTGGTTTTTTTGTTTTGTTTTGTTTTGTTTTTTAAAGGTACTGGAACCTTATGTGCCAACTCATATACACTTAAGCACTCTGGACATCTCTGGTGACTGTGGGGGAGGGGAGACCCTAAGTCAAATGCAGCTAAAAACAACACAAACAAAACTTAAATAAACAAACAAAACCCAACATGGTTGAAGCTTGCTTAGTGTCCCTCTCAACTTGGACAAAAAATCTTCATGATCATGTCTGAAGACCCAAGAAACGGAAATAATGCCTGGTGTGGGGCCGGGAAAGGGAGATCAGGCTTCCAGCCCCCAACTAAAGGATGCATTGGCCGTCCCAGGGAAAAAGACCAAATCTGTGAAAGAAAGAGTCCTGGGGGCCCACAAGGCTGTATCTGACCATGGGTATATTGTTTGGATGGCACAGTATTAACAGAAAAAGAAGCTGCTTTTAAACATCAGGAGATTTTATATAAACTCTAGATTTCCAGGTTTTCTTGAAGAGCTGGAAATGTGGGTGATGCCGGGCCTGTATTCCTATTTGCTGGGTGTCAGCTGATGCAGCTGATGGGATGGGGTGTGTCCAGCCACCCAGTTCCTGCCTCGGCTAATTTTTAGTATACTAGGCCCACTGTTACCATTTTTATTGTTTGCCTGATTCTCATAAGCATTTGAGACCTCACACGTAGGGTATCTAGGAGCTTTGCCTGTAATTATTTCTACCCTTCCCTCTTTTAAACTCCTGTTTTTTAAAATTTTTCACTCAATCCCACAAGACAGCCACGTGTGGAATCTTTCTGTGGTGTAATTCTTCAGGTAACTCGAGGATGCTTTGTTCAGATCTCCTTCTCTGACAGATGTTGAGATTTCTCACCATCACCTTTTCACTTTTACTCCCATTTCATTGCTTTGTCCTCTCTCATTGTGGGACAAAGAGTATTCTATGGGACACACCATCATTTCTAACAATATTCTCTGAGCTACATGTGCGTGCGAAGGGTGTCCTCTTAGCTCCTTCCATCCCTTGCCTGTGTGGAATGCTATGTTCTTGGTTTTTAGTAGCAGAAAGTCAGGAGCCAGTTAAAATGTCTCTACCTGTTCAGTAAACACATGAAAAATACCTTTAGTGGTAATCAGGAAAATGCAAATTAAAACCATGCTGAGAAGATGCCCAGATATCAGATTGTTTATTATTCCTTGCAATTTTTGCATGTATAATATAGTTCATAAGAACAAAAATTGGGCAAAGGCAGAAAAAGAAAAACCTTTTGCTTTTGCTTTCTTCCTGAGTGTGCAGCCAGCTGAGATGCAGATGAGGAAAGCAATGTGTTGATGTGGCTTTGAAAAATTGGTGGTAGACCTGGTAACCAAAGACTCGATGGAAGGGCATCTCTTTGCAGAATCTTCCTTTTCTAACTGAATAGCAATGACAGGATGAGATACTCACCATTGTGAAAACCAGAGACTTAAAAAATCTAGGCAGCGTTCTCCCATGGCTACCCACATTTCTCTCTCTCTCTCTCTCTCTCTCTCTCACACACACACGCATGAGACCTTCTGCACTTATCTATCACCACGTATAAAGAATTGATGAGCCACACTCAACCCTCAAATCTGAACCTAAATCTGATCAATCTTATAGACGATAGCTACCAATTTGTATAAAATACAGAGAAGAAGAGAAGAGAGGAACATGTTAAATGACACCGTGCAGTCAGTAAAGTTCCTACTAGAAAATTCCACAGAACAAAGGATCCAGCTTTTTTGACTTGCAAATTAGAAGGGGGTAGGATCTTTGCTATAGAAAAAAAGGCTTAGAAGACATCCATCTGAAGCAAATATATGAAACTATTACTTATTAATTCCTCTGGATAGCAAAGATGGTATTACTCAAAAGTATTCTCCATATTCCTATGGTTTAATTTTCATAATTATACAACATGTCTTACAGTCAAAACAAATAAACGTGACAGATCCACCAATCATTTTTAATCAAAATTCAAATTTAGATTTTTGTTTCATACACTCAGAAAATGTTAAAAATATTAGTTATATAATTTGAATTATATATTTGGGGATGTGGTGATAGAATTACTCCTGTCCCCCTCCACACCCCTAAAAGCCACCCCATCCAGTGAGCAGCACCGTCGATCGCGCTCGCCCCTGGACTGAGTTCCAGTGGCCCCTCACACCCAGGATTAGAGGGTAGTGTTCCGGCCTAATGAGATTATAACTACCCAGCCTAGGAGGGAATGTGGTTGTTTCTGACCCAAAGAAGAAAATCTCATTTATCTCTTTCTTCAGCATTATCAGAAAATGCTTTGCAGCAAATAAATGGCAACTACCTAAGTGGATGTTAATGAAATTTTAATGAATTTGAGGTGCTGGCACAGTATATCCCCGCAGAGCTCTGTTTTAAAAAAAGGAAAGAAAGTGCTGCTTTAATGCTAAAAGCTTACAGACGGAAGCAGCAACACAAAGAACAAAATGAAGGTTGCCCCAGTTGGGACGCAGATTTTTCTCAGCTTAGTGCATGTTTGTGGGCCTCATTTCCCCAGTCTCCCGGAGGCCTCGCAAGCCCCGTGGTCAGCTATCCCACAGGTTCCAGTGCTCCGCAGCTTACACGGGAGAAGGGATCCAGGATTGCTGCTCTCATCCCTTGCTGCCTGTGGATATTAAGGGCCCCTGCATTACTTTAAATGTTTATTGCAGGTTGTTTCTTTTGCCCTCCTAAGTAGTCTGTAAACTCTCTCTAGGAGAGGGGCTGGGAGAGTTATTGCCTGTGGATACACTCACCCAAATAAGTGCTGAGTGTTCTTTGCTACACACATATGGACTTTGGCTCAGGGCCCAGAATACCTGAGTCAATTTCAGAATCCAATTGTTACAGTGGGTTTGTATTTTTAGAGAAGAAAGAGGTGTGCATCTTAATAGCCAAAAGCTGTCCACATTTACATTCCAACTTTCTTTTTAATTAAGCAGACCGCAAAGATCAATAGAGAATTTACTAGCATAAAGGGCCACATTGGAATGATTTGGAGAAAGAATTTTGCTGCATCGACAAAGGCGGGTAGGGGAGGTATTTACCAAGCCATCTTTAACTGTTGGGATGTTTCTCATTTGTTTTAGTTTCCCTCGTTTCTATCCATTCCCCACCCAATCCCAGCCTTGGACCGCAACTCTTTCGGAATATTAACGATACCCCATGGCCTTCAGGTGTATTTTCCATAAGAGAACAATTTCCTACTTTTACATCACAGGAACAATCGTGTGCATTGTTAGAGACCCCTGCATGACTTTGACTCTGTCAGAAGAGAATAGTAATTCTCCACTGACAGCTCCCAGTGACTGAAAGTATAATCAAAGTCAATGCATTATTAATGACTCTTCTTTTTAATAACTCAATCACAGTGTGAAATACTTTTCAAACGTTTTATTTTATGCAATTTTTCCACTTGGAAAAGTCTGCCCACAAATTAAGGAATTCAGCTGCTAAATAAAACCAGAAATATTGTGTTGGATGGTCTCCAAACAAATTGTTCTTCAAAGAGATTGCAGAGTAAGAGCTCATCAGATTTGTGTCACAGGTAGGGAGACCAGGTAAATGACACGCCAGCTCTGGTTCCTTGAGAATACAGAGGAGAACCAGGCTTTGGAAATGCAGTGGCCCGATGACCTGGCTTCATTACTGACCACGGAACCTTGGGCAAGTCCCTCCAAAGCTCTATGGTTTGATTTCTTCCTCTTTAAAATGAGGCTAGTGATACCTTGAGATGGAGGTTGTGTGCAGATTAAATGAGATAATGTATGTGATGTGTCCCTGGGGGCTTGTGTCTCTTTATTTCAGTTCCAAGAATCTGGAGTGAAGAGAAAGATAGGAGAACAATTTTTTTTTTTCCCGGTACTGGGGATCGAACTCGGGTCCTTATGCTTGCAAGGCAAGCACTTTAACCACTGAGCTAAATCCCCAGCCCCTGGAGAACAATTTTAACAGCTGGCTATACATCCTTCTCTGAAGTCACTGGCGGGGCACCAGGAGAGGGGACTGTGCAGTGAGGATAGACTGAGAGAAGAACAGAAGAAGGAGAGAGAGGCTGGCTGTCAGAAGATTCTGTTCGGCTTCATTGCCTTTGAGATGGAGCCACTGGGCAGAAAGAGGCCAAGCATTCTAGACACAGATCAAGTTCATGTAGTTATGTGGGAATGATTTTTTAAATCGGTGAATAAGTTTGTTTACATTTTTTTTTGTTTTTTTGTTTACATTTTAAGAAAGTTACTTTTTAAAAAATCAAATTTTAGGCACAATCACCCCAATGGGTTGTTAGTTACATTTTATGTTTATTTAAGGCTTTATTTAATATGATAAGAGAATATGGGGCATATCATGAAGATAGTTACCAGGCACCAAGTGCCTTCTGTAGGCCAGGCATTATGTTTTACACTCTTCATTTGTCAACTCATTTAATCCTTCTACAATCCTGGTGTGTATTTTACTCTTAGAGAAGTGAAAGCCCAGAGAAGTTAGGTGGTTTCTCCCAAGTCACACAACCATTAAATTGCAAGAATGAGATTTGATTTAAACTTTGGATCTGTAAGTTTTTATTCTGACCTCTAAACCCATCATATACCACCCACTGAAACAATGGAAGAGACTACCACTGTGATATTGCTAACAACTGGAAATGATAATAAGAAAATGAGTTACAGTTTAACAGGGTTTGCTATTGGTTAATTTCCTGATACTGTTGCCCAAAAGGCAAATATTGTATAGGGTGTGTGTGTGTGTGTGTGTGTGTGTGTGTGTGTGTGTGTGTGTTGGGGAGAGAGACAGACAGAGAGACAGAGAAACTGGTAAATTTCACCCTCATTTATTGGCATCTTTCCTTCTGTTGTATGTAACCCCCACTTTTGGGACTATCTCAAGAGTCATTTCGGGATACAGCTACTTACTGTGTAAGACAGCAAGGGTCATTTAAAATCTTTTAGGCAGAGAACATTTAGGTTTTCTTGTTTCTGACTACTGGTAACAAATCTTCATTAAATCTTAAACACAGCATAAACAAAGCGTGAAGGGATTGTGAGTGTTTCCTAATTCAACGAAGAGAGATTACAGCTTTGCAGATGCTGTTGAACTTAGAAGAGACCCGAGGATGTCATTTTAAGGTCTATAGTATTTGCATGTATTTCGGCCTCTCTAAATCAGATTTTCCCAGAAGAATCAATATTGTCCCCAGATTATGCATTTTTGTTTAAAGTTGTCTGGTCATAGATTTATGCTTCTGTGACCATCCGCATTATCAGCTGCGCAAGGCAATCGATACTGTTTTAACCCAGTCACGTCCCTGCTGGTGCTCATGTGCCTTTCACACCTAGGTATCTGTGCAATAGGAGGAAGTAATTGCAACGACAAGGCAGAGCACCTGTGTCAGGACCCAGCCAGAGACCCACCCTGTCACTGTGGGATCCAGACGTGGTTGTGGATGAAAACCTACTTGTTATCCGTTTGGATGAGGGAGAAAAAACTTGCCCAGAGAGAATCTAGATTGGGGTGTGTGTGTGTCAAGAGGTCACTCAATTGAGAAAAGAGGAAGCTGTGAGTAGTAAAAGCTGGTTTTTCGTTGGGACGAGTCTCACATTATTTGAAGATGGCTCTCATCGCTGTCTTTTTAGTGTGGTTCACTATCTCGTGGCATAGTCCACGACATCAATATCCCTCTTATGATGCAGCCAAAATATGCTCACCATTTGTTCTTTTTATCCTTCTCCTCCTCCTCTTTGTCCTCCTTTTTATTTAGAAAATTTACTTTTATTAATGTAGTTTAAGATGTTAGCCTTGCTTCCAGTCCGTAGAGAGTTAGTCACCCGAAGCCTCGGACATGTCATTCATGCTTAGGCCTTGCAAGCTTGCTCACCAGTTTAAAATGCTGGTTCCTAGTTGTGCTGCATATTGTAACTATTGTAACCAACTGGGAAATTCTGAAAAATATGTTTTGTTGCCAGAGATAGTGATTTAGTTGTTTCAGACTCTGGCCAGGGTTTGGGGACTTAAAAGTCCCCCAGGTAATTCCAAATGCAGCCAAGTTTGGCAACCACTTTCAGCTCGATGTATGGTCCATAGCACTGAGATCCCTTGCGAAGTTCCTACAAATGCTGATGCTTGAGCCCCACCCAGACGGACTGATCCAGATTCTGCATTTTAACAAGATAGTTGGATGCTTCATATGCATATTAAGAAAGTATTTATCTAATCCTGTTCACCAATCCAAATATTGGTAAACAAATGTAGGATGATCAAATATTGTATATTTTTTATTAATTTTCATAAGATAATATGCCAGGAAATATAAAAATGACAATTTTGTCAAATTTATTCAATATAAGAGCCAAATGGTTGAAATGGCACCTCCCCGAGTCACATTCTGAGTGAACTGTTAAGTGGTTAATACTTCAATTTTGATTTTTGTTGAATTCCACTCTTTTCCTTGCGTTTTAAGAAGGCAGAACCATCCTGCAGGTGAGGAAAATGGGCTGGATGCCGGACAAATGGGTGAGTTAAGGCTGGTGAAGGACGACCCCAGTGGTTCAGGACTAGATTGCAGGTTGAGGGGTCCAGTTCGTTCTGTTCCTCCTGTATTCCTCCTGATTCTATATTGCGACGGGCATGGGAATTGAATGAAGTACAGTTTTTGCTCTCTGTTGGCAAAGCCGAGTTGGGAAATGCGTGCAGTTTGCACTGGCGGCCAAAATAAAGCTGTCTGTTCCTTGTCCTTCGATTGATTTCCTTCCCTCCCCTCAGCAAGCTTGTCTAGAGAGGGCAAAGATTTGAGGGGGGATGTCCTGCCAGGTGAGCTCGCCCCGCTGTGGCAGAGGAGACTTTGTTCCACTGACAGACACAGAGGAGGGAGAGCCAGCAAATGGTGCCAGCTGTTCAGGAGTAACGAGTAGTCACTCCCACACTGGGAGTCTTTGCTATTAGCTGCTGTGACGGAAATGCAGGGAGAGGCTTTGAGTGATTTCTTCCATCCTTTCAGGGTGGTTGGAACTAGGGAAGATGCGTCTGGCAGGCCTGCGCGGGAGCACTGGTTAGAGTGACCAGGAGCCATGTGCAGAAAGGGGACTTGGGACGGAAGAGCAAAGCCAGTGCAAGGCCCTGTCTGGCAGATGCATAGCAGAGACAGCAGCTCAAAGAGCATCCAGTGGTCATGGCCACCAGCCTGCACTGCCCCACAGTGATGTTGGCTCCCCAGTGTCTTCTTTTACTCAAGGAAATGGGATTTCTTCAGGCGTCTTGGCTTTCAGACAAGTCACTGCAGCAATTTGAGAATCTCATCCTTGGGTAGAAGGGAGTGGGAGTAGTGGCTGGCTTTCTCAGATCAGTGGCTGTATTTTTTTTCCTTCCACTTAGCAATCTTGAAATCATGTGTCTGAAAGAAGTGATTTGTCTTCCAGAGACATTGTCTAGAAATAGTTCAGGAAAGGAAGATCAATAAGCAGCCACCCACCTCTCCCCTCCAACTATTCTGGGACCTGAGCATTCTCTTTCATTTAATCCTTCCTCTTAACTTACTGGTATGCTAAGGTGGTCTTAAGCTCAATAAGGTAGAATAATCCAAACCCTAAGCAACAGTCACCAGCCTAAAACACACAAACTTAAGGATAAGAAAACTGTATCTCAGATCCCCTTTCCCCCACCACACTCACAACCTGCTTGTTGCCATTTGTCACCACTAATCCACGTCACTTCCTCACCACGCCTTGCTCCTGGCTCCCGGCATCTGGCCGATGGGTCCACTGGAACCTGCCTTCCAAAGGCCACATATGGCCTCCTCATTGCCAAAGTCAAAAGCCTTTCCTTAGCTCCAGCTCATTTAATCTTTTTCCGAGGTCATTTGCTTGACATTGTCGACAGTATTTCTTCTTTTTTTCCTCACTGGTCAAATATTTGAGTTTTGAAATCAAACAGAGCTGAATTTAAATCCTACCAATACTGCTTATGGACAAAGACACACAGGTACGCATACACACACAGAGGACATATCAAATATGTGTTTTTTTGTTTTGCTTTACAGAAATGGGATCACATTTTATGTTTTTCTCTGCTTCTTGTCTTACTCACTTAATAGTTCACTGTAGAAATGACTCCAACTCATTCTTTTAAACATTAGTACCAAAGATTATCCAGCCATCGCTGCACTGATTCCATTTGTTCTCAGACATTCCCAGTCTAAGCTGGTGATTTATATTCTAGCTGGATCAAAGACATGTATATATTTAATTAATATTTAACATGTATATTTAATTTTAATGGATGTTGCCAGATGGCCTTCTGAAAAAGCTCTCCCATTTCACTTTCCACCAACAAGGTTCCAGTAGCCCTTGCTCAAAGTAGGGATAGTCTTTTTAAAAACTTTTACAAATCTCATGCATTTCTTCCACTATCACAGAATTTGAGCATCTTTCCAAATGTTCACTGGACATTCGTATGTTGTGTTCTGTGAACCTGGCTGTTTAAATTCTTATTCAATTCCTTAGCCTCTCGACACTTCAGCTGCTTCACAACGTTACTGTGAGGAATAAATAAAATACTTCTGTGGAGACTTTGCCCAGAATCCGGCATTAACAAAGTTCTTGATAAATGGTAGCTATGATCGTTTTATATTTCTCTGTCCTTAGTTAGTATCTCCATCCTCACACTTCTAAATGTAGGCATTTTCCAGCATTGTACTATTGAATCCCTTCTCTGACATGTTGCATTCTTTTACCTTCTGGAAAACCACAATTGCTTACATAATTTCAATTTTAAAAATTCTCTTCTGCTGAAAAATACATTTGATCTCCAGTTTTGACTGGTCCTTCAAATTCAGAATCAGCAGTTTCAATTCTCTGCTGGACCCACAGCTCCTTCCCTCCCATTGCTTTCCCCACCCCCAAGCAGGCAAATTCAGGCCCTAAACAAGGGACACGCCATCCCCTCATCACCCTGCTCTCCGTGTTCCTAGAGGCACCTTTGCCTCCAAGCCTCAGTCATCCTGCCGCCCTGATCTAGCCCTCATTTCGGTGCCCAGCTCCATGAATCTCACCTGTCTCTTCTTTCTCATTCCTGCTGCTACTCCTACACTAGCTCACTTCCTCAAGAACAGTTAAAATATCTAACTCATCAGTCTTCTCTCAACCACCGAAGTGTAAATAAAGAGCGAAATGAAAGATAGATAAGAGGAAGTAGGGAGATAGATCCTTTGCAAACGGGAGTCAGATCAAGAGATGGAAGGAGGTGGGAAGGGAAGGGATGAAAAGGGGATGAAAAAGGAATTAAGATGTGTTATATACACATACCAACTCCACACAAGGAATGTAAACGTTATGTGCTGGAACTATGCACTCATAAAAAGTTATTTGTTACATGCCAGAAAAAATGGAAAACAGAACGAGAATCATGTCATCCACTAAGAACCATTTACCAATTTTTTCTCTTATGGAATAGCAGTCACACTGCCCTCATGGATACTGTCCCTGCTCCTAGGTACACCCTATCCTGAGCCATATCACTTTATATCCTGTCCACCAGCATGCCAGTCCTGGGCATGTGTAAGTGTCTCTCTCTGCTGGTGATTCGGCCTGGGATGCCTCTCGCTTCTCTGCCTATTGGACTTGTATTTTCAATGGCTCTTCTTCTATTGACATCTTAATTCATCCAGCCTGAATGTGTCAACTACTCTAGCATCTTTCCGTAGCACCTCCAACTTAGTTCTCATATAGTGAGTATTATTACAGTATCAAATCACATGAAGGATTCTTCTTGGCCTATTCAATTCTATGCTTTCTGGAGGCCAGAATCTGCATCTTGTTTCTAAATACTTTTTCTTTCTTTGTGGTGCTTTCCAGTCTTAGTTTCTGATTTGGCACCCTGTAATTGCTCCTTTCTTTTTTAAATTTTATTTTTGGAATAGATGCATAAGCAGAGTTGGAGTCTAGTGACAAACAGGACAGAACTGGAGAGAGAACACCTTACCAAGGAGCCAGTGGCCTGAGAGTCTCCAGAGGTGGCAAACAGTGTCTGTGGGACTGGTCCACCCACAGCTACCTTCTGTTTGTCATATGTGGACGCACTTTGGGTTTGCTGTCCATGTTCACCAGTCCGGATGTTTCTTATAGGCTTCTAGCTTCTCTTGAAAGAAGGAATGTCAGCAAGCTCAGGGCTGCATTCTTGAGCGACAAGTCAGTACAGATGGCACTAGTAGCCTGCGGGCATAGTCTCTCAGCCTCGCTTCGGGGCCCCATGCCCGTGGGCCATCTGCATGGCCGGTACAGCCAGCTGAGTCCACAGCTGCAGCACTAACTCCAGTGTGACCTTGGGCCAGACAGTTTACCTCCAGACCTCATGTTCGCATCCCGTACCTTTCACTTACCAAGGGTTACTTTTGCTCATTTTCCTTCCATGGACCTCGTTTTTAAATTATTTCTTCATAAAAACCCACCTATTGAACATGTAACTTTTTTCCACACTTACCCTTTTCTTCACATTGATTCAGATTTTAACCAATAGTCTGTGACTCTAACCTAGGTGAGAGTGATAATACGAAATGCCTTGGTTTTCTACCATGCCGATTTTGCTGCCTAAGCAACAAAGTTGGGAAATCATGTGAGTGCTTAAGAACCATCTGTTGCTGTTAGTTGACAGGTTTTGTTTGGTTTATTCTCTTCTATCCAGATCAACCTCGTATCTACTCAAATTGACCTGGATTTCTGGGAACAATGGTTGGCCCCCTAGCTAGAAGCTCTGGTCATTCCCGCACTTACGTATATTCCGATAATTATATATTACATACAGTATGTATAATATAGAATGCAGTATACAATAGATGTAATGGATATAATATAATAGACATATGTATTATATATTATATATATAATATATGGCATCTCAATAGCATGTAAAGTAGCCTTATGAATCCACCAATAGCACTTATTAATTAAATGTCCTAATAAACAGCTATAGACAGTACTGTATAAAAAAGAATCTAAACTTTTTCTACTCCCTTCCCAATTTCCTTGCCCATTACTTCTTAACTGTTTTGAATATAATTATCTAATTCCCTTTTCTTTCTTTGTGCACATTTAAAGAAATTGCAAACATACTAGAAATTCTTTTTTTCTGTTTGTGCTTTTCCCCTTACCTCACAGTGTGAATCGGATATCTTTCCATTCGAGTACATTTTCATCTGCCTCATTCTTCTTAATTGCTTCCTATCATTCCTATGAAGGAGAGTATCATAAAGGATTTAGATAGTTTCCTGCTGATGGACATTTAGGTTGTTTCTAATTCTCTTTCTAATATAATGATCAGTTTCGTTAATGAAGAAGACGGAAGGAAAATAGTTATTGCATGACTGTGATTCTGGCAAAAAATGTTATCTACTCAAGCATTTGAGAGTTGACTCTGTATATACATGAAAAATCCTCTACTAGATAGAGTATTTTGTAGTTCAGGTTTTCGGAAATGAGCATCTGGACCTGGGTATCTATCAGACATCCATTTTTAGTCGTAATAACAACTCACGTGTGCTGAGCACTTACTAAGTATCGGTCCTGTGCTAGCTGCTGTATCCAAATTATCTCATTTACTCCTCTTGGCATTCCTAACATACCACAATGAATGATATGTTATGCCCATTGTACAGAAATATAAACCAAGCAGTTTGCCTGTAGTTACATAGGCAGTAAAGAGGTAGGAGTGAAGTTTGAGCACACAGATCTCAGCTGGAAGTGTACTCTTAACTTCGCTGAGAGGACAGGAGCCCTTTTACGGGGTCCAGTTTCTTCCTTGACTCTCCATGTATGTCCTACTTTAATTGAGAGAGGGAAGAGAGGACCTTCTGTGTCCAAGAGTAAGACCTTGGCAGTTCCCAGAGGGAGCCTGGTGGGCTCAATGAAGAGAATGTCCATTTCTATGAACTTTGGAGTCCTGCGATGCTTCCAGGTTAGCAGCATAGTGCAGACCCGGAGACCGAGTGTGTGTGTGTGTGTGTGTGTGTGTGTGTGTGTGTGTGTGTGTGTGTGTATGCAGACACGTGGTCTGTGCTGCAGAAAGCCTCACAGGCTTGAAATCTAGGTTTGCGGTGGACGCAGTCGGATCCTCACTCAGAAGATCCGACTTAGTCTACTTAGACTCTCTGAGGGTCATTTTAAATTTGAAATAGCTTCAAACTTGTAGAAAATTTTCAAAAGTAGTGCAAGCTCCAAAACTCTCCCTTCCCATTTACCTTCCCCACAGAACGCCCAGATGTTATTATGGTCCGTGTTTGCTTTGTTGTTCTCTCTCTCCCCTCCACCTCTACACACACATGTGTGTGTGTTTAGTACACATTATTATTATATCATTGTTTTATTTCTCAAATATTTGGAAATAAGCTTGGACGTAAAATACCGGCGTTATGCCTTTTTATCACTACATATTTCATTGTGTATTTCCAAAAACCAAAGTTGTCCTCTCATATAACCATAGTATAGTAATGAATATCAGGACATTAATATTGATACCTGTACTGCTATTTAACATAAATGCTTTATTCAAATTTTATCAACTATCTCACTAATGTCCTTTATAATAAAGTATTTTTTCTGGTCTACTATCAAATTCAGGGTGACACATTACCATTCACTGTCATTTTTTTTGTTCTTCTGAAATATGGAAAGTTTCTGCAGTCTGTTTGTCTTTTGTGACTTTGCCCCAAGCCCTTTTTTTTACTTTTTATTTTGAGACAGTCTTGGTAAGTCACTAAGCTGCTTAGACTGAGCTCAAACTCATAATCCTCCTGCCTCAGCCTCCCAGAATACTGGGATTACAGGCATGTACTGCCATGCCCAAATTCTTTTGTGACATTATTGAAGAGGATAAGCCAGCTGTTTTCTGGAATCTCCTTAATTTTTCTTTGTCTGATATTTCTTCATGGCTTCTTCAGGTTATGCATTATTTTCCAGGAGTATCACAGAGTAATGGTGTATCTTGGTGTGTCTTGTTGGGAAGCATGAGATCTCTGTCTCATTACAGATAATGAGAAGTGTTGAGACCTGATTGAGATGGTGTCTGCCGTATTTTTCCCTTAAAAAAACAAAACAAAACAAAACAACAAAAAAAAAAACCTATTATTTTCCCTTGGGAATTTTGTTTCATTTATAGAGATACTTTTAGGTAATGTATAAGATTAAAATATAGTGAATGTTTAAGTCTTTAAAAAATTATCATGAAAAAAATTATCATAGCAAAAGACAATTGCCATTCATCTACCTCAAAATAAGAAGAAATGCTGAAAACCACTGAATTATGGTAAAAACACAGTGAATATTTAAATTAAAGTTTTTTTGTATAACAAGCTACATTGCCAAGAATCCCCCTCAAAATGCTTCCTCACTTCAAACACAGTTTGGCCCACTGCTCTTGTAGCTTTATGAGGCAATTCTGGAAGTTCGCTTTCACGGCTATCTTTAATTGTGCTCTTGTGGCTGCCTTGATGGCTTAAATCAACCCAAAATGTTTACCTTTCATTGTCATTTTGACTTTGGGGAGGATCTAGTGAATGAGGAGGATGAGGACACATGGTCATGTTTCACCAGCCTGCCTTTCCGTCAGATGGCACTTGGCAGCCGCGCCCATCGTATTTTTGATCGGATCTCAGAAAGGCTTCCCTCACTGCTTAAGAAAGTAGCAACAATAGTGGGATGAGTATGTCTGAAGCAAGAATGCATTGATGGCAATGCATTTTGCACAATAATAATTTCTTATTTAAATGTTCACAGTATATTTTCATCACGCCTTGCACACGTTTTTGCGATGTTCATCATCAAACTTTTTACCTACTAGTTTTAGAATTATTGAGGAGTTTTATCTGAAACATTTTTTTCTGTGCTGGTTACCAGGTGACTCCTGAGATCCTTGTTTTGCAATTTTCACCTACAATAGGCTTATTGGGGAGAGATAGAAATTTATTATTTAGTCACTTCAATATGATATCAATGAGTTCATCACTCATAACAGCCCAGTCATTTTTAACTATGCAAGGTGTAATTATCATTAGCGTTTACTACTGAGATTAGGGGTAAGTATATTAAGAAAATATAGCTCTTGACATGCTATTTCTTTAAATATATCTAAGTATAATTTCACTTAGTAAAAGAAGTCCTCAAACTCTCAAATGTAAAAGAGGACATTCATTGCTTCTCGGCCTTTTGGCTAAGATGAAGCGTAAAGGCGAAGGTCATTGACATTGAAACTTGTATTCTGTGAACAGCTTATTTATAGTTCAGGTCTACTTACCTGCTAGGCAGCAAATATTAAGGTTCAGAGAAGAAGGACAATAGCTTGTGACTGTTTTGAAGGGAACAAATAGAAGAAATACAGGCGTGCAGCCCTTCTTGCCTGCAAAATTAACTCTCAGGATTAACCTCCTTCTGCACACGTGACTGGCACTCCCTCCAGCCTTGGTGTCTTGGTCTCCACTCAGCTCAGCAACTGTGGCCAAGTCCTCAGGAAAGCACCGAGTCACGTGGGCCAGACTGGCTTGGGGAAGTCTCCTGTGCGCTCCTGTCCTCACCAAAGTTTGGAAAGATATATTCTAAACGCTTGCTCTTCACTCACAAGTAGCTTTTACTTTCCTCTGTGGGTTTTGGGCTTGTCATTTCTCTCCCCTAAAACAACAGTGTAGTGACAGACATTCATTAGATTCTTTATGGTCCATATTTGTATACATTTAACTGCTCTTTTTCATTAGTAACCTTACACCTGGATGGAAACTACAGGAAACAATTTGTATAGATTTGGAGCCTTTTCGCACTCAGAGTACAAGCTCCTGTTTTCAATTACCAGTTGAGAAAATTCTTACAGATTAGCTGAGATCCAAAGGAATTAGTGAGGATGGCAAAATCAGCTTCACCGATTACCTTACTCGAGCTACATCTGCTGGGGAAAACCAGGCCTCTGGTTCCTTTCTTTCACTCTTTCTTCCTTCCTGTAAGCGAAAGGGAAAATTTAACTGAGGAAAACAAATAGTTGCTAATTCCCAAGCTAATTCTGATGTCACCTTGATTGGCATCTACAATATGGTGTTGCTGAGTAGGAAGACTCCCTTCCTTCCATTTGCTTATAGAGCTGACAGTTTGTCCTGTCTGCCTTTAGTGTTGGTATACACTAATTATTATACTATTTGATTAATTTCTTAACAGATTGATAATTTAAGAGATACTTATACTGTGTTTACTTAGTATCAAGAAGTATGCTTTGGATTAGAATACAATAACAAACAAGATACCTATCTTGGGAGAATACAGATGTGAGACAAGTAGAATATATAATACTGTGTATAAAGTATCAAGGGGCCACACTTGATTCTGTCATCACAAATAAGGGAAGACTTCAAAGAGGAAGTGACATTTGTGCTGGGTATTTAAGAATGAGGAAAGTGCTTTAGAATGAGAGGGGATAGAGACTACATGAGGAAAGATGTGGAATGCTTAGAGATATGTGAAAATACAGTGTATAATGCTCAGGGAAGTGTAAGATGGTATAATCTCTGTGGGAAACAGTTTAACAGTTCTTCAGAAAAGTAAATATAGAATTATGTTTTTGCCCCTCATTTCTACTTGTAGGTAGATAGTTTAAAACATGGAAAACACATATTTAAACCAATATATGTGCACAGATGCTCATGAAAGCACTATTCACAACAGCCAAAAAGTGGAAATAAACAAATTTTGGTATACAATGGAATATTTTTCAGACATAAAATTGAATGAAATATCAACACACTTTATATCATGAAAGAACCTCAAAAAATTATACTAAACAAATGAAGCCAGACACATTAGGTCTCATGTAATCTGTTTCTAACTATATGAAAGACCCAAAATAAGTAAATTCATACAGACAGAAATGAGATTGTTAGTTGCCAGGGCCTGGAGTAGGAAGAAGTAGAGAATAGTTATCTAGTGGGCATGGCATTCCCTTGCGGTGATGAAAAGTTTTTGGAACTACATAGCTATGGGGTTCATATTTAGAACTTACTAAATGCCACTGAGTTCATTCAAAATGGTTAACTTCTATTATTGAATTTCATCTCAATCAAAACAAAACACAACACATGAGTTATTTGATTTGCATTTTGTGGGCAGAAAGGAGTAGTTCTAGAGTCTACGTACCTGAGTTCAAATTCCTGATTCCATACTCATTTGATATGTTAAGATAAAATCATCATTATGACAAAATGTTGTAGGAATTACATTAGGTAAACACATGTATTAATGAAGAATAGGAAATACTAGCTTCCACAGCAAACAAATCTCTAAATATGCATATATTTGCTTTAACATGATAAATGTGTATTTGTTTGTAATGTGACAGTCTGTTGTAGATTCACAAATAGAAAAACATTATCCACAGTCATCAAAGCCAAACTCTCTAAGTCAGTTGTGTTGAACCTATGGCATGGGTGTTACTGTGTTTTTCTTTTAAAATGGAAGACCTTAATGTGTGAGTTGGTTTTTTCTGAACTAAAGCCTCAGGATTCAGATGTAATTTCATTGTTGGCACTTTGTGATAAGTAAGTGGGTTTTGGGTTGCAGTTTGGCACTTGGCCTCTAAAATGTTCGCCATCGGTGCCCCAGGCCCGTATAATATTCTTCTGCTGTCACTCAGCAAATGAAGAAAGACGTGGTGGATCACATATGGAAGGATGTTAGGAGATGGTGCTCTGGATGTGGGAATCCATCATCACCCCACCCCCAAGCTCCACTGGCCATAACTTGGTATTATTACTGTGCCTAGTTGCAATACAGGCTAAGAAATGTAGACTGTGTGTTTCAGGAAGAAAATAAGATTTTGTGAGAAAAATGCCTCTCCATATCTCGTGTATTATCATGTACGCAAGAACATATTTCTAGCACAGTATCCAAGAGAAGGCACTCAATGAGCGTGAGTTCCCTTCTTGTGAGTAAGAGAAGATTCACCACAGCTTCAGGAGAGAGGGCTCAGAATTCATGGCAGCCCGACAAAAGGCCCTCAGCTGCGGGCCTGTGTCGAGGTGAGTTGATGTGGCTGCCAGGCAGACACTCAGCAGAGTTCTTTCTGACCTGTTCGTGCTTGTCTTCCTTGGTGCTTTGGAACTTCCCTTGAGCTTGGTCCCCGTCTCCCTCCCAGGGCTTAGCTGGGATTCGCCCTTCCCACACGGCTTGCTCACCTCTCCCATCTAGCCGTCTCACTTCTGGCCTTGGTCTTCTTATGGACTCTTGCTGGTCCTTGGTTTGGGCTCTTCATTGAAAAGGTCCCAAAATTCCCCTTTGCCATTCTTCATTTTCTACTCACATCTTGAAGGCTTATAATTTGAGCATATTAATTTATTCTTGGTTATAATTGTTAAAATTTCTACCTCTTCCAAACATCCTATAATTAACTGATTTTTGAAGAAATCCTTCAAGAATTATTTTTATGAAGGCCATCTGGCAAAACAAATTAATCTCTGAGGAATGTTAATCAGACTAATTGCCAATTAAATGTCCTCCGTGATTGTATTAGTTATAGATTGGGATATGTTTGCGATGTCCATTAGTTTTTTATAAAGACACTGAGACAACATTCTTTTTTCCCTTTCCATTTGTATATGTGATGTATGTCTGTGGTGATATCAAAAGACACAGTTTTCCATTTTTCAAATTGTTTATTTGTCATTAGATCAGACCACTACACACAGGCTTAGAACTTGGGGGCTGAAATTTATTTAAACCCATTATTAGTGTCTCAGCTTCATGATTCTTCAAATGGTTTTGTGGCTCATGGAGCTTTGGAAACATGTTTTTTTTAACATGTTTTTACAAATAATTGCCAGTGGGTTCAAGTTAATAAAAAATGGCAAATCAACTTAATTTCATATGCCAATGGATTGATAGTAAATGCCTCAACTATTCTGTAGAGGAGAATTTAGAGGCCTGTATGGGAGGAGCATATTTTCCACCACACATTGTGTCTTTCTGTAATCGACTGAGTAGTGATTCATAGAAAACAAGCCTCAGAGATTAAAAATCTTTTTTGCTCACAAGGATAATGTGAATCTAAAACTAACGTAAGATGGATCAGGATCAATCTTTAGGAAAAACCTCGGTTCTTCATTTCAATTTCTTTGTCCCAAGGGAGTAAAGTAAAATACATATTTGCAAGTCAAAATTTATATTCATTTAGTGTGTGTTAATTATTCATTTCTAGAAATGAGTTAGCATTTTCAGTCAAAGTAATTTAAGTTTCATGATTGATTTCTTTCTGTGGTTTTTGGTTACGTATTTGCATAGAGTACAGGCATTTTTCCTAAATTTGACCTGTACTTAGTGGTAGATTACTTTTATTGTTGTATAAGACCTCAGGGATCTTTGTATTTTTTTGCTTGTGGATTTTCCTTTGATAACTGATGCATGAACAAAGTGTGCACATAAAGAATGTGACCTGTGAGTCTGTGAAACATATTTATGAAAGGGAATTTACCATCCAGAAAAGAATTTGGCTGGGAAGTCAGATCTAAATTGTATTCCCGCTTCTTTGTCGTTAAACTTTCTGACTGAGGCCAAGTCACTCTATGGTCGCTAGTGGTCTGGGCTACAAGACAGAAGGCTAGGGTTCAGTTTTCAGCTAGAATAATGCTATTTGTTCGTGTTAACATTTTCCCTTCTCCTTTGGTGTCTTGCATAATTTGGTTTTGCCACTCATTGAGCACAAGGGGGCAGTACTTAGCAGATTGCTCCCTTTATTTCTTCTTCATAAATAGCCAAATTCCTTGGCATCTCGAGTCCTTTATTCTTGATTTTCCTGCCATAACTGACAGATGGATTTGATAGGCCCATTGGCTTGCAATACCATTTTACTCTTAAAGGTAAAGTCTATGATTCTTACAGGAACAAATATACAATATTCAACTTTTACAACCCAAGTATGTATAAATATTTTATCTGTCAATGTTGAAACAGCCAAACATTCAGACTTATTTGATTTTCTTTCCCTTGAAATTTTATATTTGGTGAGGATTTTAAGAAATTATATACAATAACCCAGAAGCACTCTCAATCCAATGGTCTTAAAACTGAACTAATTTTGCCCCTCCCACCATTTGCTATTCATTTGTAAATATTTAACTTGGTGAATGATTCTATTGTGCAACCCCTGGATTGTACCTTGAACCTGAGAGTCACCATCCCTAGCTTTTCCTTCCCTGTGTCCTTCCCTTGTCCCACCTTCTATATGATTGATCTATAGCGCTAGTTGATTTGATTTCCTCTGCAGTTTTACCACCTACCCCTCGCTCTCCAATGGAAGCTTCTATGACTCTACTATCGTGTCTCATCTGGGCCTTTGCAAATGTCCTCGGCTGTGCCCCTAATTCTTCCTGCACCATATTCTTTCCTCTATCCTATCCCCCATGCTACACTTGGACAAATAGAACACAGACTGCAATGTGGATCTCATATATCCAAGATCTATATTATTTTCACTTTATCCTCTTGCTTTATTTTAAAGTCTTCCTTAAGTTTTATAATGTTTTCTCTGCTGTTCATGCTTGCATTTCACACAACTAGGAACATGATCTATATAATGAATTGTACTGATGCTCCAGGAAATAGTCACTCTTTTGCTCTTTCTTTCTTTCTTTCTTTCTTTCTTTCTTTCTTTCTTTCTTTCTTTCTTTCTTTCTTTCTTTCTTTCTTTCTTTTCTTTCTTTCTTTCTTTCCTTCTTTCTTTCTTTCTTTCTTTCTTTCTTTCTTTCTTTCTTTCTTTCTTTCTTTCTTTCTTTCTTTTCTTTCTTCCTTTCTTCCTTTCTTCCTTTCTTCCTTTCTTCCTTTCTTCCTTTCTTCCTTTCTATCACTGGTGTGCTCTAAAATTGGAGATTTTTCAAAAATGTTTTTTTCTCTTTCTTACATTTATTTATTATTTATTTATGGTAGGAAGCTAACCTATGTCGTCCCACCTATCATCCTCCTTCATTTTTCTTACCATCCTTTAAACTTTTTCCTCTTTCAGGTAAGTAGTACAATTTTCAAATGCACCGAGATCTCATGAAACCTATATTCAAATATTTATGTATAAGCATAATTCCTCTCCCTATGCTCAGTCTTTGAATTTTATGGAAGATCTTCCCATACTTAATCAAGGGCAAACTTAAGTGGTGTCTCCCATCTAAGACCTGTTTACAATATCTCAGTTGAGTAATGTTTCTGTGACTGGCTGATGTTCTTTTTGTTATATATATTGGGCAACTAATTACTACTTTGTGAGAGCTTTCCCTCTGTAGATTTTGATTTGCCAAATACATGATAAACTTTTTGACATCATAGACCCTGCCTCTACTTCCAAGCTTTCAGATTCCCTTCTTGTATTGATGGTTCAGATGTCAAATGCCTGAAATTGAAATAGCATTGATCAGGACTTTAAAACTTTCTAAATAGAGACTGGTGCCTTCTGAAGGAATCATTTTTTTCTCCTTGGGATTTTTTCATGAATTAAGCCTTCAAAGTCATTAACCACAGCAGAAATAGGAAAGAGAGTGTTGGCATTTGGCTACAGTTCGTTAATGAATTGTATTAGCTGAATCCCCGGCAGGCCAAATATGAAGGTCTTTTTATTATGCTTTGAAAATAAGGATCAGATATTTCCTAGTTTGCAAAGCCCAACTTTGCTTGCAAAGAGTATTCAAACTGTCCTTAAAAAGCTGTTTCTGCCCAGAAATAAAAGGATTTTCATAAGGCTTCTTTCCACAGGAAAACAAGTTATATATTGTTAAAGCACTTGCTGAAAGTGTTGGCCTTCTGTAGTAGCATAGATAGGGTAGAAAAATATGAATTTAACAATACATGCATTTTCAGTTCAAGGACAGAAATCTAAATATGTAAGAGTATTATAGCATATAATCTTTTACTCCATTGGTTCTTGTGGTCTATAGCTCTGGAGAGCTAGGAATATATTCCCTTTCTTCTTTTACCTTGTAAATCTGAACATTTGGCCAAAGTCAGTGATCTGTTAAGGTACAAGAGAACAGGTTCTTAGTTAAGAATATTTGCAAAATGGAAATCACAAAAGCTTGTCGCAAGTAAGGCTAGGAATACACCTGTGTTTGTCCATGGCTTGTACCATTTGGGCCCCTTCATCATATCCAATCCTTTTTTATTTAAACTTTGACTTCTCATATATGATTTTGTTCTCATATTTATTTGAGGTTGTGGTGGGGCGAGCTTTAAGGCAGCTCAGGAAAGCAGGCGTTAAATTCTAAGGTAGTGCTTGGTAACCTTCATAGTGAAATATGCTACTGTTTAACAGATGACCACTGCGCTCTGGACAGCCACACCCCAGGAGAGAAGAGGCATTGGTTCCGGAATCTAATCAAGCCACGGCCTGTCTGCATCTAACTTATGTGGTGTAATCACTTGTATCATTCATGGCTTGTCTTTCATTAATCAGAGCTACTGCAGGTAGCAAGGGAACAGGGGCTCCATTAGTGTGACATATGGTGGCCTTCCCCAACTTTTGGATGTTTGGAAGTTTTGATGGTTTGTTCCAAACACACAAGAGCTGCTTAATGACTTAGATTTTAAGAAATATTTTCTCCAAGCATTTAATAGCCTGTTTTCTGTCTTAGCATAGTCATAAGCCACATAACATTGTTTTAGTTAGCAATGGACCGCATATATGACCATGGTCTCATAATTACTATATTACTTAGTGATGCTGAAAGCATCTTAGCTCGTCTAAGTGCCTGTACAATGTTTGTGTAATGATGAAATTGTCCATCTACACATCAGCCCATCAGCATACATCCCTGCCGAGTGACACATGACTTAATCGTGTTTAGATTCTTGATGTCCCCTGTGATGTTTTTATATCCATCATACTTGGGTACAACTGTTTAATTTGCTGATTCATCTTGGCCTCCTTACATCTAACTCTAGAGAACAAGTATAAAAACCATTTTAATTGCAAAAGTGATGAATGGGGTAGGCTATCAAGACTATTTGTCATACTTGTAGATGCTGAAAATGCATTTGGGTTTGTTTTCAGAACAAAATGAAAAAGTTATTTTGAAAAAAAAATCATAAATTTGGCCACTGGAAATTTCTTCATAGATACCTATCTTGATAACAACATTTATCTTTGCTAGTCTTGTATAGCAATGTTGTTTCCTTTAAAATTGGAAGTTTTAATAAGTCTAAACATTCCAGCTCTATACACAGCCCCTTCTCCCTCTCATGACTACCGTAGATGCATTAAAATACAATCATCCCTCTCATGCATGAAGGATGCTTCCAGGATCCCTTGTGGATAGCAACATCCAAAGATGCTCAAGTCCTTTATATAAAATGGCATAACAGAATGATATAACATTTGCATATAGCCTACAAATATATTTCCATGTACCTTATTTCATTTTTGGATTACTTATACTACCTAATACACCATGAAAACTATGGAAATGTTACACTGTATTGTTTAGGGAATAATGACAAGAAAAAGTAGTCTACATGTTCAGTATGGATGCAATTTTATCTTCTGAATACTTTTGACTGTGGGTGGTTGTCTCTATAGATGCAGAACCCTAGGATGCCGAGGACTAACCGTATCAGACATAATTCTAACATACTGTTTTTGGCCTTATTGAATAAGTGGATTTAAAAGACATTTTATTTGTTTCACCAAATTTTATTTTATTTTACTAATAAATATTTGTGATACCTAATGAATACATTCATTGTGAGAAATTGGCACATATACATATTGTATCTTAATCCTTTTTATCTTCCCCTCCCCTTCCATCCCTCTCATTTCCCCTGTCCCTAGATCCCCTTCCCACTGCTAGGAAACATCTAACTTTAAGTTTTAAAAGTATGAAGATCTTACATTATTTAAAATTTCTTATCAACTTATTTTGCTCTGTCTTCTCCCTACTATCCCATATACTCTTAAATATACATACCTTATAAACATTTTTAAAAGGCAGATAATATGAGCTTTGAACTCTTTCTCTCAACTACCTTGGAAGCAAATTGGTAAGTTCTAGGACCAAAAATCATGCTTACATTTGGATAGAGCAAGGATAGGGCTCTAAGACAAAAAGAACAAGACAAGTCTGTTGCATCAGGAGAATGACAGAGAACTTTCCTTACCTCTCCTCGCCTGCAAGACCGAGTATGTGCAGCACTAGCTAGCCACAGGGAACCAGAGAATGAAGGTGAGAATTTCCCAGGATTATATGGCAAGGTGGGAACCGCCACTACACATAGCCAGGTGAAATAAATTGGTTCAATTTTTTGAGAACAAGTTGGAAATATGGTGACCTCCCAAAATAATAGGATAAAAATAGCTTGATTTTGACTTTTATAGGGAGAAAAAGTATTTTGTACTCTGCCCATTCTATCTGCATAGGTGAAGCTTCTCTATCAAAAGATAGATTAGCAAAAGAAAGTAATATATCTTAGTTATTTTCTCTTTGCTGGGACAAAATAGTCAACACCTGTAAGTTAAAAGAAAAAAAGTTTATTTTAGTTCAATTTGTAGAGGTTTCAGCTCATAATCTCCTGGCTCCAACTCTGGGTGACGTAGCACAGGAGCATGGCAGAGAAGAAACAGTCCATGGCATGGCAGACAGGAAACAGTGAGACTTCCGTCTTCTTTCCCTTTTTATTTCATCCAGGCCAGAAGTCTATTGGTTCATGCCACACAACCCAGGTTGGACCTTCCCTCTAAATCCATCCTCCACACCTAGAACCTTGCTAAACCAATCAGGAGACTAATTCAATGTAACACACCCATGATCCAGTTACTCCCAAAAGCCCCACCTATGAGCACATAAGACTTTGGTAGCACATCTAGTTATAAAATTTAACAACATGCAAATTTATTTAAATTTCACGCTACACAGAAGCCGTCCTAAAAACAGGAAGACCTGAGCAAAAACTTCTGTATTTTTGTTAGGCTTAATGAATAATAGATAGCTGAGAAGAAATATGATTGGAGGACAAAAAAGGTATGCTCTACAAGGCAGTTAGTTGAATTACAGAAAACCCAGCAAGGCCTGTTTGTTCAGGTTTTTTTCTGTCTTGTCTTCAGAGACAAGACTATTCCTTTCCTCTGGGTAGACACCTCCCACATGAACTCAAAAGCAATCAGAAGGTGACCACGACCTTCCTACTTCTGTTCTAGAAAGCAGCCCCCCAAACCAAGATGCTATATTTTGGGGTGATGTGTCTTGAACCCCATCATGTCAATATGGTGGGTGATCATGTTCTATTTTCTATCCTGCCCCCACTCCCAACCTAGAACAGCTGAAGTTTATTAAAATAATATTTTTGTGTTCCTACTATGTGTTAGGGATTGTTCCAAGGTGCTTGGAACATATCAGGTAACACAACAGTTATCATTACCCTTATGGAGTTTTTAGATGCTAAATGGAAAACAATAAATAACTGAATTATATAGGTTTTTAAAGAAATAAAGATAAGAATAATCAGAAGGGCCAAATATTCGGACTTGGGATTCAGGGCAGTGAAGTCAGGTTATAGTATTTAATATTCTATTTAGAATAGATCTCATGAACTATATTAAAATAAACTCTTGGAAGAAGTGAGGCGATTTACCACACAGATAACTTGAAGAATAACTTTCCAGGAAGCGAGACTAGTTAGTACAAAGACTGAGCAAGGAGGCCAGTGTGGCTGGATAAGGTACCCAGGGAAGAATGTGAGGCATGAGGTTGGTGGGGTGTTGCTGGTTCTGATCACGTAGAACTGTGCACTGGCCTTGACTTTTACTCTAAGCAAAACAATTCAGCTTCAGTATTTGGAATAGAAGGGAGAAGCACTCTGATATATGGCTTTAAAAGGATGCTTCTAGGGGTTGGGAATTCAGTGCAGTGATAGAGCACTAGCCTAGCAAGTGCAAGGCCCTGACTTCGATCCCCAGCATCTCCTCCCTCCAAAAAAGACTCTTCTAGAAGTTGAGAGTAGATATAAATCAAATAGATTTTTGATATCACTGCTACTATTTCAAAATTACTATTCAGGCTCTTAAATATTCACATCAACATAATCAAGCATGGCCTGCTGGTGCTGAACCAGAGCTGGGACAGGAATCGCTTGCGGTACACTGCTGCACCTGGGGATTTCCCTACCAGCTCTATTGGTGAGCTTGGCCTAGTCGGTCAACCCCTTAACCTTAGGGAAACGCAACACATCAGAAAGAATTGGTGTTTTGGATGCCATTCTTATGCTATGGCACACTTTTACTGTAAATATCAAAAGCCCTAAAGATATTGCTATTCTTTGATATAATAATTACACTAAGAATTTCCTGAAATTAAATTATCTATAGTCCAGAAAAATATGCTCCAAGTTATTTCCCAAAGTATAGTTATATATATATATATATATATATATATATATATATATATATATATATATATATAAAACATATATATGGTAAATCAGAACCCATCTAAATATACAGCAATGGAGAAATGTTTAAAATCCTATGATGTATTTATTTTTATACCACTGAACACAATTTTGTGAGAAAATTCCTATGAAATAGCACAAATGAAAATGAAAAAATTCTGCAAGTAGGTGCAACAGATGCTAAGGGAGTCTATATGATTATGTACAATATTTTTCTTTGTTTGGTTTTTCCTATCCTCACTCTTGAATTATTTTATAATTTTCCTTCCAGAATATACTATTAGCAAAATTGCTTAGAGAAGATACTGAAATTCAGTTCAGGGTGTAGCCATGTACCTAATGATGTTCAGGTCAACTCTGGGCTGCATATAAGATGATGGTCCCCCGAGATTTTATTGCTTAGCAACATCTTCTTAGTTTGTCTGTGTGCACTGCTATTACATCTGCATTGGTAAATCACTGGACAGTGCATTTCTCAGAGCATGTCCCCTTGTTAAGCTTTGCATGTACATGAGAGGGAATCTCTAGGATTGTTCAGGGCGGGGAGGGGTGTCTGAGGTGATTTGGGGTAATGTTTGAAATCTGAGGCTCTTTCCCTGCACATATACACTGCTTATTGGGCACTAAGGTTAAGTTATACTTTCCCAGGAACCTCACCCTGAAAGCTATGCTCATACTTTAAAAGATTACCACAGAAATGAATATGCAGTATTTTAAAATAAAATCTTGAAGTGAATTCACAGTTCTTCAAAAATACACATCTCTTTCCCCACAGAGAGACTAATCCTCCACGTCAGGGGTTCTTAAGTGAGGGCTAGAAGCTTGTTAGAAATGCAAGTATTTTTAAGATTCCACTTCAGACCCACAGAAACAGGAACTGGGGAGGGAGGTAGTCACCAAGCTATTGACCTGGTTCAAGACACACTCACCTCGCATGTGGCGCTTGGATTTGAGAAGGGAGCTAATGCAGGAAAGTCATTCTCACCATCCCCTTCACTTGTCCGCACATCTTTAGAGCCTTATGTGAGACGTGCCCTCCCTGGACTCCTAGAATGTCCTTGTCTCCGAAGACACAGAGACACCGAGAAGAACCTGAAATCAAAAGCCTCGTGAAGTACTTCTGCTTTATTATCATTACACCGAATACCTTTTGTTCCATCGTGCTTCTCCATGATTGTCCTCTCTTCATCAAAATTAGCCTAAACACACACAAGTTTGCCTGACCTATTTCTTTGAGTCTTCTTTTCCTTGTGAAGTCTCCCATGTCACTAAAATCTAAGATTGAATACATTTCCATGCCTTTCTGTCGTTAATCTGTCTGCCGTACAGGTGCCTCATCCACGGACCAAGTGATGGGTGAGGTAAAGATAGCCTCTGCTGTCACACACTGTGTTTTAACAAGCCCCCCAGACAAGCCTCAGGCATAACAAGCTTATGCGGCGAGCACTGCTCCACAGGGCACTTCCAGAAGTGGCAGACTTTATCATTGCCGTAGGCCCAGTGGACAGCCCTGCTGCAGGGCCCATTCCCCTGTGGTGAGAGGAGAGGATGGGAGAGCGAAAGGACCCCACCATGCCCCAGAGAGAAGTGTGGCCTAGTCAATGTGTCATTAGTGGTGAGGAATGAGAGAGATGATGGCACGGAAGCAGCCTGCTTCCCGGGCGATGAGAGATGTACAGTAGGACCATTTCCTGTTTCAACTTACATTTTCAGTGAACTCAAACTGATATTAATAATGGCAGCAGGGGAAGAAAAAAAGCCAAGAAAGTGAGCTAATTCAGAAACCTGCCATCTGCTTAGAGGCATGGTAGTCAATATCATGGGTAGAAATGGAAGACTTCCTTTGAACTTGTGACTAACGGATGAAAGTGATAAAATTCAAAGAGGGCCCTTAAATTATCCTCGGTGATATTGTTGAATCATCAGGTTTTATAAGCTCAGAAGGGACCCCAAGTTTAGGGTCAAAAAATAAAATTACTCTTCACAGCAAGCTTCCTCCTGCCCTGGAGTAATTTCTTAGGTGGGATCATGCATCTTCTGCCTTTGGTTACATCCTACCTGTGGCTTATACAAAAGCCTCTCTCTATACGTAGTGCTGAAATTTTTCTTTCTTTGAAAATAAGGCTATAATATTTCAGCTTTGATGCTTTACAGGAACAAAAAATTGTGATTTCTCCGTAATGTAAAAATCCAGCCAAAGTTGTTAATGTATAATTATCTAAAGCAGATGCTGAGCACAGTCCATGAGAATGTGCTTCCAAGTCTGGGACAGCGGCTGCATTTGACTTCTACTCTTCCACAACTTTTAAAATGCGTTTCGGTTACATTATGGAAGATCACACAAATAACTCATGAAATCTACATGGTAAAAAATTAACTAGATTTATAATATAAAGACTTGTTTTTTATGAAAAGTAATATCCATCATAGATTTTATCTTTTAATTTTAAATATCTGATCTTGAACATGGTGAAGTCGGCTTGGCTGACTTATTAATGAACCACACTCTTACTAAAGTTGATATGATTCTTTTGTAAACCAAAGTACAGTACTGATGACTTTATCAATTGCAATTTCCTTTTAGAAAATACTATGTATGAAAATTTGTTAGTCTAAAATAGTTAATATCAAAGAGATGCCTTAGGACTTTCATCATAAAAAGTAGTAAAGGTAAAGAAAATAACAGCATGAGACAGTTCATCCCTAGTCTTTAAAACAGGAGCTTTAAAGTCTAAACCATAGAAAATTTTAAAGCCCAATTGCTCAGAATATTATCAGAAGGGATCATTCTTCTAATCAACCTTTCTTTTAAAATGTTTCCTCTTGTATCATTTTCAGGAACTTCTCTATGCACACTCCTTTTTAAACTCTGAGAGCATCAATTTTCTCCATACATAGATGCATAGACACAAGCACACACACACACATACACACACACAAACACACACACACAACTTCCTCAGGGTCATTTTCAGATGGAACACCAAACAAACCTTCTCTTGCTCTTGACTTTCTGTGTGATTTTTACAAGTATGTTATTTCTGGTATAGCAATTAAAAAGCAAATTATATTTCTGGACCTGAGTGGGCAGCCCTAGACTAGTCTTATTTCTTTATCATAGACAAAAAATTTAAATTCATATTTAATAGGTAAAAGCAAATATCCTAATCAGACTGAATTCAAAATACTGAAGGAGTAGGTTATGATTATGTAGGAAATTGGAAAAGATTAAACCGGTTGAGTAGGTATCTTCAGTGCTGTTGACATGGGCATTCCATTTTGGTCTGAGGATAGTATTTTAAATTTTCTTTTGTATGCAGAATAGGCAAGATCACATTTTTTGTGAAAGCGATGTGTTATTTAACATAGCTGAATAAATCCATTTCAATCATCTGGGAAGTGCACATAATAAAATAATGCATGTGTCCCTTCAGCTTAATTAATCTAAAGCTTATATTTACTCTAGATCTGTAATTCCACACACTTGGGAGACGGATGATTTTGTGGTCTAAAAATCTGACACAAGTAAAATTTACCCTGCAATACAAAACAGAGATTTGAATTTGGGCCTCACAGGCCAGCATCAAAATTAAAGTGTATGCAGTGAATTCATGTGATTAATTTATAATTAATTTAGATGAAAACGAGCTTTAAATATGGATTCCTTAATATAGAGTACTCTTGTTTTACTAAGGAAAACGTGTGCATGCGCTGACTCCCTTCATGAAACAATATTTGGGTTTCATGATATTATTATTATTGCTATTATTATTACATTATTTATTTTAGTCTTTCGTCAGCTTTCCAGGTATCCTTTTGTAGTTGTTTTGGTGTGTTTTTCTTCCTCTGGTTTTTGTAAAGAAGCCACCCTTGCGTGGCTTTTCTATAGGTAGTGAATGTCCTTTTCTGGCTGAGGAAAAAGCTGAGACCACAGCCTTTTTTTGCATAGTGACTGAGGTCACTTGTTCATGAAGTTGGAAGAGAAGGAAGTTCCTGTCAGGAAGAGGTGGGGCTCCCAACAGGTGATAGGAAGTGAGGAGACAGCCTTCATCAGAGAGAGAGGGGGCTCAGCTTCTTCCACTCGATCCTGTTTCTTTCACTTATGCTGGGACTAGTAATGTTAGGGAGAGGTAGCTAAGCCCAGTGAAAAGGTGCTCCTTAGGCTTGAGTAGTAGGGACAACGCCTGAATACTTGGAAGACATCTTTCAAGTAGGGGCAAAAAACTATTTATTTACAGCAATGTTTCCCAGAATGTTTCCACAGACCAGCATCATTCACAATGACCTGGATGTTTTAGACCTTCAAATTTTGTGGCTCTACCTCAGGCCAGCTGAATGAGAAAGTTCAGGTAGGGAGCCCAGCACTCCGTATTTTAATAAACCTTCCCAGTACTTCTGATGCATGCTTACCTTTGAAAACCGCTGCTTTTTAGGGGATCCCCAGGTTCTTTCCTGTGTTCTTGTCCTGCTGAAAAGCATTCAGGTTTCATCAGTCAGAGGTTGATTCCTTGACAGGTAGGAAGTTTAGACACTGTAACACAGAGTTGAGAGGACAGAATGATGAAGTTAGAATTGACAGAATTTCCCCAGGAGTCTGGAGGAGAGCAATGTAAGAAAAGGTGATTCAAGGAGTAGGGTGAGGGACGAAAGACATGCAGAGTCTCAAATGCCTTCTGGATTTGAATCAACTCACTCACTTACAGGATGCATAGCTTTGGTCCACTTGTCTTCTCCTGACCTCAGTTTCCCCATCTATGAAATGGAGATAAATAGTAGTAATTATCTCTGGATATTATTAGATTCAATTGATTAACTTCTATGAAGTGTATGGAGCAATACTCAATATCCGTTATCTTTCTCTTCTGTATATTCTCTCATGCTCTTCAGGGAAAAAAAAAAAAAAAAACCAAAAGAGAAAAGAATCTCAGTAATTGGGCAATTCCTCTTTGATTGCTGGGTGGTTGCTTTGCCTAAAAAATACTTTTGGAGACTGGACCACATGGGTCACAATTTCAAGAGGGGTTCCTAAGAAATACAAATTTCCAGTTAGAGTGAGGTTAAAAGGCATCCATCCGCAATCGGATGCGAGTGGAAGGGTCTGTTGCTGCCACGCTGCCGCCAGGTCTCAGTTCTCTTTCTGCTGCAACTCTTTGAAGAATTTTTCTCGAAAGAGGACATATGAGTTCTTTGCCCTCTGTTTCCTCATTGGTTCAGGACTTCCAGTCTCCTAGGACATGTTATTTTGTTTGTTTGCTTCTAATGTAGGCTTCATAAAGATGTGAAAGGATTCTCATGTGTACAAGTTTCAAAACTTGACTGCTTTAGCCCTTGGTTAAATTTCCATCCCATAGAGATTCCTGTAACAACTCTCCTAGTTTTTTCTCCATCATGTAAATTTCCACTACCCCAAAGGAACACCAATAGCCAATAGGAAGACTCATCAAAATAAACTTTTATTTTTTTAATCCTTCTTCAGTATTAATGACAAAATAATAAAAGATCATGTTGTGTAGTAAAAGCAGCAAGGTATTTAGAGCCAGATAACATGGTTCTCTCTACCTCTAATTTGCTTTTTGACAAAGGAAAGTCATTATCTTCTTACATCGATTTTCTCATTAGATCAAGTTTTCAACTGGGATAATAGTATCTCCTCCCATGAATGATGAGAAAACCAAATGGGGGGAAAAGTAAATTTTTTAAAAACACAAAGTGCCCATTGTTAGTTTCTAAAAGCTAATGGTAGTTAACAGTCAATTAGCTCTATGAGGACCTGCTCACAATAAATACCGCTCAGAAACATATCTATGTATAATAAGTATACCCACAACAGTATTGCAGCATATTTAATACTCGATTTTTCACACTTATGCAGTTAATCAATAAATCTTAGAAAATACAATTTTCTTAATGGATGTCTAAGTATTTTAAACTTCTGATTGAAAATACAACTCTGTCGCAAACTGACTTGAATAATGAGTATATTTACTATTTCTCTTAATAAGTCCAGAGAGATGGTGGACTCCGGAGTGTCTTTGGCCGTGTTTTATAGTGCCAATCTTTCATGAGCAGCATCGTGGAAGCCTATGTGTGTTACAGATTTCTAAACCTGAGAAGCAGTTACAGGATTCAGAGCTGTTACGTTCTAGAGAGAAAATTTATATTGGAGAGGTTCCAGGCATTAACTTGTGATAGCACAGACTGTAAGCCAGGGAATATGGTCCTCATCTAGTCTCTGACTGAAGGACGGCCTGACCAGGGCAGCCCTGGAATGCGTCCACCATAGTCTATCGTGGCCTGTTTGGCAGTTTGTGTAGCTGTCAACTCTATAATTTTAGATAGAATTAGATATCACTTGTACCTTCCTCAACCAAGAGGTTGAGTCTTTCAATTGTTTTGGTGATTATTTCTAAATTCAAAGAGCAGCATGCTGTGGGCAGACCATTACTGGATAATTTCAAGTTATTTTGCTTATCATCTGTTGCATATAAACAAATTTGTGCCACCATTATAGAAATTATCTTGTTTTTCTTTCTGTCTCTTAAAATACTGGTATGTTCTCCATTTTTCCAATACAAGTATTCTCCTTACAGCTTTTGGGAAGGGTCGCATTTCTTGTTTTTCTGTTTCAATGTTGTGTTTTCTTTCTCAGGATAACAAAAATGTAGTCCTACTAAGGCATGTAAATAATAAATACAGTAATGTGCAAATAGCATGCCAAATAATTTTCCATAAAGGTATTACTGCCTGCAGTAATGATTCATTCCAAACACTCTGTGTTACAATTCTTCTGAGTAATGTAAATATATTCCCCTTCCTCAAACCTTTCCTTATGTAGAAGAGGCACATAAAAGCATCATTTAGGAATTTGAAAGGAGGCTCTTGAGTCAATCAACAGCACAAGAGTGGCTGATGCCAAGTCAAACACCTAGGACAGCTGTGGACATAGGTGGTGAGATCTTGGATGCCATTTCTCTCTACTCACTTTTCTGTAGACCCAGCTGGTCTTGTTGCATTTTCTAGAACATGCCTTTGCACTTTCAAGCCTCCAGACCTTTGCTCAGAGCTTGTTTTTCACTTAAAACATCTTCTTCCAGTAGCACCACGTATCTGAACTCCAACCTTTCTCCAAATTGGTTGAAGCGCCACCTTTTCTCAAATCCTCATCAAACGAGCTCAAGCCAGTCAAGAGCTTAAGGTCCAATTCTGTTTTGCACTGCTTGAGCACTGATTAAATACTCCTTTTGGTAAAATTGAGTGTGACCTCATTTGCTAACACATTTAAATCTCATCACACTTACATATGCAAGTTGGAGAGCAAGGCTTCCCTGTTTCCAAGTCATTGTGTATTTCCCCAGACCTAATCCTGTACCTCTGGCTGAAGCACAGTAGGTGGAAGCTGCATAACACGTCTTTTGTATTGAATATGTGATTAGAATTTAAAAGTGTAAACGTTCTTGAGGAGGAAGACTACTTTCTTTAACCTTTAAGGCCTTAATGGAGACTGGGTTGTTTTTGCGTTATCTCTGACCCATTTTCTATGCTCACCCTCTCCTCACTTCCTTCAGCAGCCTCATGTGGAACGGGAAAAATGATTTTTGTCAAACGGAGCTTTCGCTAGGCTGTCCTCTGCTCTTTCAGGGTGCTTATGGATTTCTCTTTTGAGAAGTCTTGGGGAGAATGCCGTGACATTTCAGAAGTCTTGCTTCTTTGGGGTTAACCCCTGACCTCTGTGTGCTCTGATTGGACCTCTGAGTGCCAGCCTGGCTTGGTGAGGCCACTTGTCAGCATGGACCCTTGTCTCCAGCCCGGCGTTCTCTTTCTCCTTTTAATCTTAACACTTCTGTTCTCAAGAAGCTGATTTTCAACAGGTCTTTTGACCTTGGTGACTTGCTGAGACTGTGGTGTGCACGCACATGCACGTGTGTGTGTGTGTGTGTGTGTGTGTGTGTGTGTGTGTCCCCTTTACCAACTGAGTGAGTATCTTGGGAGAGATGAACAAACTAAACATATCTATTTCCTGGAGTAAGAGAATTATACTTAAATACAGCTCTGATTTTTCCCTACTCTGGCCTTCAGATTTGTTTTCTCACCTTTCTGAAGCACGTATAACATTTTTAATCTTGGACTTTGTTCCATCAACCTTCTCTACCAATACTGTATAGCAGTGAACTTAGGAGGCCATAGAGCCATGAAATAGTCCTGAAGACTCTTCAGCAGCTTTAAAGAACTTTACAAAATATATTAAGTACTCTCAAAAATAAAATCAGATCAAATTAGCCTTTTAAGAGTTTATTGTGAAGGTAAAAAAACACAATGTCAGCTCCTAGAGAATCTGTGGGGCTTGTGCTGGGAAAGACGTCTTGACCTTTGAGATTTATTCTGGAGGGGCAGGTGAATATAAAGGAAATGATTTTATACATTTTGAGTGCTTTTTTTTTAAATTAAGCCATTTACAATGTCTTTATTAAGGTTTTTAAATTGACTAAAATCATATTGATGTATTGATTTGATAATATATGTAGTAGTTAACTGATTGTATCAATTTAAGAAACGCCCTATTAAATAGGATCTGCGTAGTTCTGGGTGCAGCTGAAGGGGTTTACTGAAGACAGAAGACCCGTCCTGGGTGGGCTCATCTCCTGAATGGTATAAAAGGGAAACAACGAAGGAAGACTTGCTTCTGTTTCCTTGGAGGCGCTCCAGTCCTCACCTTCACCTTGGTCCTTGTCTCCTGACTTCCAGAACAGACTCCTCAGCCTTCCATTGCAGACCCTTCGGCCTCCTGATATGGACTTGCGTGGACTGCACTGAGCTCCAGGCCTTCCACTGGACCCTTCCACTCTCAGGCGCACAGACAGCCCTTTTACACTCTTCCACAACCGATTCTGTGGGCAGCCATTGTAAGCCAGCCTTGTACATCCTTGTATATTTACGTATCTTGCAGTAAGACTGTTCTCTAGTAAGCACTGACTGCTACAATATATGATATTTTAAAATATCTTAAACATGGTAGAATGATCCACTAAGCCAGTTAACGTATGCATTACTGCACCTACTTATCATTTATTGTGGTGAGAACACCTAAAATTTACTCTCAGAGGTTTCCAAGACTATGTACAGTGTATTATTCACTACCACAGTGTTTTAACATTGTATAATAGACCCCTGCCCCCAAAAAGCCCACCCCACCAGTTCACAAACTGGGAGGACTCAAGACAGAAGTGTGGAATAAAGTGTCAATCTTCTAGAAGTTTATATAAATAAAGAGAAAGAATTTTGAGCTTTTTATGATCTGCTGTCATATACTGAATTGTTTTTAAATCGACTTGCCTATAGCTGAATTGGTTTAATTTCACTGAATCGTGCCAGTAGGGACAAATAGTTAACCTTGGTATTTTGTTTATGTTTAAGGTGACTGTTGAGAGAAATCAGGATGATTTAAGGTTGGCTACAGGCAATTGGCTTGGGGGGTTGCTAAATGTATTTTCTTTGTTTAAATTTATTTTTTAATAGTACCCTTACTATACCAGGATAGCTAAGATATTTATTCCAGCAACTTATTTCTTCCCGTCTGCCTCTGCCCTCTCTTTTCTTCTTTATAAGCCGAACACACAACCTGATTAAGCTGTAATATTACAGAATAATTTTGGCTGTGCCCATTAAGACATATAAGACAATGTTTAAATATTTTGTATTATTTTTATTCATTCGAATCTCCTCATCCAGCTATTGGATCATGGTTTTCCTTCATATGCTTTCCCAGAGAATCTAACTAAACCTTCTGAGGTTACTGCCAACTCCATCTCGGTAGCCTCTACTTCGACACGCTTTGCTGCCGTGGCTGAGTCATCAGTTTGGTTTTTCCCACTTGGTTGTGTGTAGGGGTCAGGCACAAAGGAGCTAATGGGAACTGGCAACCTGAAATTCAAATTGGAGTAAGCATAACTGACATTTATCAGAGTCAGTGCATGCCAGCCACTTTTCTCAGGACTTTGCATATACTATTTAATCATCACTGTAACTCCATAAGTATCCTTCGTGCTTGTATCAGTCAGTATTCACCAAAGAAACAGATATAATACAAGATATATGAATATGTAAGAGCTTACAGATTGGCTTACAAGAGCTTCCTACAAAGTCAGACGTGGAAGAGCGCAGAGGGTCCGTCTGTGCACTGGAGATCTGAAGGGTCCAGCCGAAGGCCTGGAGCTCACTTCAGTGTCCTGTACAAGCTCCTATCCGGAGCCCGATAGGTCTGTGCTGGAAGCTGAAGAGTGTGTTGGAAGCCAGGAGATTACATCCAAGTTGAAGGCGAAGCCAGGAGATTATGTCCAAGTAAGGTGGAGCTCCTCTAAAGGAACTGAAGCAGATCCATCTTTCTTCATTTCCCTTTTATACCATCCAGGTGATGGCCGCCGTAGGGTGGATCTTCTACACTCCAGGGTGTAGAACTGCTGAGCCAATTTTGTTAAGCTTCTCTTACAAACTGACACAATCAATCAATCATCACAGTATTATACTATCCCCATTTTGAAAATGAAGAAAGCAAGGCACTTGCCTGAAGTCTTCAGTAAAGGAAGAGCCTGTACTGTGAGCACAGAGCTTTAGCCTCCACAATTCCAGCTTTTAAATATGCTTCCCAATGGTGCATTGTAAGAATATGCATGTCTCTCTTTTTTCAAAAATGTGATTGTAAACACAAATGTTGTGATGCAAAGTTTTTGGTTTACAAGCATAGTATTTACAATTTAGATGATAGCTACTGGAATGGTACACTCTGTGTATTTGGAAAATTTCGCCTGGAAATTACTGAGGCTTGTTAATATCAAGAACTGGCTTTATTGGCTCCTTCAGATAAGCTGGTTCGACCTATTATGGCTGCTTTCTAGAAAATATGGCATTAGAGGGAAAGATATTGAATTTGAGGAATATTCACTCTGATCAGAAATTCAAAAGAAGTATTTTAAGTGTCTGTGTATATGTATGCAAGTTGATGTTTGGATTTTGAATGTCCCCCAAAGGCTCACCTGTTAAAGGTTTGGTCCTTAGCTGATGGTGCTATGGGGAGGTGGGAGCTTGTGGAAAGAAGTTAGGCCACTGAGGGCATGCTTTTGAAGGGCATATTGAGACCCTGTCCTTTTCCTCTGTCTCTTTTTGCTTCCTGGCCACCATGAGATGAGTAGCTTTGCTCTGCCATGTGCTTCTTGCCATAATGTTCTGCCTCACTGTAGGCCTGAAGTGACAAGGCCAAGCATCTATGGACTGAAACCTCTGAAATCATGAGCCAAAATACATCTTTCGTCCTTTCATGTTGATTTATCTCAGGTTCTTTGTCCTACTGACAGAAAGCTAACACTATGTATACATGTCTAGATGGATGAATGGATAGATGCCTTTGGATATCATTTTTGGTAACGAATTCATGCACTATAGAGTATGAATAGAGCTCTTATCATAGGGTAGGTGTTGGATTATGTGTATTCTGTCACTCAGGTTATGTTTTCAAAATAATTTGGCAGAGATGAAAGTATTGGCAGGTGGGTTGCAAGTTTGACAGTTTTCACTCTAAGAAATTAATCGGCAAAGCATCAAAGAGCAACATATATTACTCATTGGCTGGTAAGTATAAGCCCCGGAGGCTGTTGATCATCCTGGATGCTGGATGCTTGCCTACTGAAGGGCAGATGGAAGAACTGGCTGCTAAATCATTTCTAGCACTCGAAGCCCAGCATGACTGGGGATCCCAAGCAAGGGTAGGAAAATATTTCTGTAGTAACTTATCTTGTACTGATCAGCGAATTTGCATAGCCCAAGAGAGAGCTGATTTGTTGAGATGACTTCTGAACAAGTCAAACTGATGTTTCCAGGCCAACTTCTAATTCCACGATTATTTTCACTTATTATTTGAGCCAGTTTCCATTTATGGAACACTTCAAAAAATTAATTGAAAATATCTACTTTCAGATCCAAAGATTATTCATTACACTTTTGCTGGCAATATGGTAGGTTAAAGAACTACTACATAACATACTATTATTTGGCCTAATTTTATAATTTAAAAAGAACATGTTTTGTTATATCTCCTTCTCTGCAGTATAGTTTTAATAATGCAACAGTAAGTGGATTTTTGACCAACATCTCCTAGTTTTGAAGCTAGAGAGAAAAATAAATCATCTAGGAAAGCCGTCATGACCCCACCATCTTCCCTTATCTTGGTGAAATGATTAAGATTTAGGGTTAGATGTAGTTCTTTTTCCTTCAACCCCAGACCCGTAAATTTGCCTTTCGCTCCATTGTTACCTTTTTCATCTTGTTTAGCTGCACATTATTGTATTGAATTTCAGTGAAGTGACAGCGGGTCCCCGGATGGGCTTTCTGTGTGCAGGAGCCTGAGAGAGGGAAAGTGGCAACAGATTTCATGGTGGGCGGGAGGCAGCAGAAGCAGCATCATGGTACCCTGTAGCTCTGTCCTCAGACAAACTTCCGCCTGCTGTGCTGAAGAACACAGGTTCCAGAGGCTGCCTTTTCACACCCTCCCAGCAGAGTGTCTTCCAAAGACTTTGGCTTCCTGACTACTCCCCGGTCCCCAGACACACACATCTTCTCCTCCATGCTTGCTGTCTTCCTTCTGCTCACATGTTTTTGCTTCAAAATGCAGCTCTTTAGATTTCCTTTTCATCCATTTGCAATAGTGCTATATCCCTACATTGCCAAAATATCAAATTTATTTTGAGTAGACAGCTGGAGGTGAAACAAATTGTTGTATTATTAATTTGCAGCATTTGGGTCCCTTCTACTGATGGCTTGCACCTTCCTTATTATTGGAGGAGCGGCTGCTTGCTTTATTGTACAGTGATTCAAGGAGGGACACTGCACTGGGCCGATTCCATGAAGTACAAACCTCAGAAAACCCTACAGCTATACTCACACTCATTTTCTTAGAGACGTAAAATGAGTAGAAACCATCTACAAGTAGTTTTCCTATTTAGACTGTGTGATTTGCTCGTGGTAATTAAATTTCTTAATATTATTCAGCGAACAATTAAAATCTTGTTCATGTTGACACCATTACCAATTCATGTTATATTAGATAGTAACCTTAAAGTTCATTAATTTAGCACCCAGGTAATATTACAGTATGTAATAATTTACCTGAATTTAGCGTTATTGTTATGAATCCAAGAGTACCCCACGAGGAAATGTATTTAAGTATAAGCACAGGACGAGTATAAAGACTGACAGAGAGTTTTATGTACTCGGGCTTTATTATGGTCAACGTATAACCCTCTCACCACCTTTGAAGAACCTTTGCGTCTTAAATAATGGCTTTGACATTTATTAAGAAAAACATTAGTGACAAATGCAGAAGGTGAATTGAATAATTATTCCCTTTGCAAAAGCATTTCTTTAATATACAAAAGCATATGCATATAGAACTTTTTGGTATCTCAGGCTTCTTTAATACTGACTGACAGATACTTGCTGAGAAAACAGGTAGGAAAAGGGAGTAAATAGGTACCCATAAACTTAAGGCATTAAGAGTGACTGGCAGTTTGATATGCCTTTAACCTAAATGTAAAAAATCTATTACATTATAAAGTAAATCGATAGAAACATGTCATATAATTTATAAATGATGAACATACAGTCTTTTAGATATATATTTTTTGTTTGTATGTTTGCAGATAAAAGCAAGTTGAAGTGACACATGGAAGGATGTCAGTGGGTCTGTGAAAACCTTAAAACCATGGGCAACATTTTATGTGTTACAGACAAGCCAATTATATGAATTCAGCATTTCCATTCTTTCCCCCCCGCAGTTAGGAGGAGGCTTCTACATATTAACTTCTGCTAGGTTACAGCCAAGAATATTTGAATTACAAATAGTAGAGGACTAAATCACTTTAATATAGTGAAAATGTGACTTTAGACATTAAAGAGATTAAAGAGAAGACAAGAAAAGAGCGGAGACAGCAGGGGAGATGGGGGGTAGAAATTTATTGGTGGTAGGAAAGTAAATGTGTACAGTTTTGAAATATTCTTCTTCACATACCCACCTTGATATATCTATATGCAGAGCAGAGGGGTCTTTGATTTAATACCACCTTTTCTCTGTGCAATTTCTACCACATCGTTTAACATGTTCCTCTTATTGTTTCTTCATCTGTGCTCCTTGTGTTTTGCTACTGACCTCCCTTGGAGGAATGTTGTAAGGCTTGAATCATTAATGATTATGAAGTGCTTTGGAAATAGAAAGCAGTGCCTCAGTGCTAACTCAGCTGCGCCTAGGAATTACTGCAAACACAGTATACAGCAAAAGCCTTGTTGTCAGGATTCCTCCTGGTGCCCCAATCAGCCAGGCCTCCTACTCACATCAGGGTGAATTAGAGCCATGAATTTGAAAGTACATCTGATGCTGCACGGCTTGTATGTGGGTCTGTTACGACATTGTTTTGACATTTTGTGTGTTCATTTGTTGGAGGATTTTAAAAACTTTGTAGTCAAAGTAAAGTGAAATGCCTGCTATAAGCATTTCTCAAAGATAGTGTCACTGTGATTGAGGATAAAAAATTGATCTACTGAATAAAAATGTTGGAATGGCATATTTATCTTACTTATTTGCGCACATATAAGTAAGAGTGATGATTCAGAAGTATTCATTGCAACACATTATGCAGCTACAGTACTACTGTGACAATCAGTGATAGTCTCTCTAACTGACATTGAGTTAGCTCCAATCTCCAATCTCACAGGTAAGGACACAGAGACCGGTTGATGTAAGTAATCCATCAAGTTAGCATTAGAGTTAAAATAAAACTAAGTATCTTGTCTTCCTGTTCAGTACTTCCATAAATGTGAGTAATCTTTGATCATTTCTGAGAATACACCCACATGGTTTTATGGAACATTCATTCCTACTAAAAAAAAAAAAAAAAGGCTGAGCTTTTCTTTCAAAGATCCCAGAGTAACAGTTGTTCATGAGGGTCTGTCCATGAATTTCCAGGGTGAGGGTGATTGTCTGTAGCATCTGTCATGTCACTAAACTCCAGGATTGATTTCTGTCTTCTACTTGGCTAGATGGGAATCCCCTTCTTCCTTCCCAGTCTGTGTATCCCTTCAAATGTGACTTTTATAGATTGATAGATTGAGAGAAGTGCATGATTAGTTATGTTTCCTTCCCATTCCTCTATCTGTGTCTAAAACAATGTGCAGTAGGGAATGTGCAGTGGGGAATTTTGTTTACATAGTTCTGGGTGATTGCTAGAAGCTCTTCTATGTCGTAGGTACAAACACCATTATTATTAAACAGTGTTACATAGAACAGTAAGGGGTTTCACTGCTCAAATGTGGCTGCAATAGGGACCAATTTGATCTAAGCTCTAAGCCCCAGTTTGTTTGTGTAGAAACTTTTTTTTTTTTATGTTTCCCCAGAGAACATCAGCTTTAGAAACCAGTTCGTGCTAATCGGATGCAGAGGACTGATTTCTGAACATGTGCCTCTTTATTCAGCAATCTAAATAAACTCGTGAGGTTTCAGTTAGCGAGGTATGTACAGTTCAAAAGAGATTCTTCTAGAATGAATTATTTAGATATTGCAGAAATTCTCCATTTTACATTCCAAATACGGATCTGACCTCAGTGATGAATAAATAAATTTAGTCTTTATTTTTTTCTTTTTCTCCCCAAACCAGCCTCTTTCTTCTACTTTGGACATCCCTAACTCTAGGTTTTGTAGTAGTGTTGATGTGTTCTTGACTCTACCCAGGCTGTGTGCTCGGTCACAATCAAGCAGCCTTGGAGACAGCATGGTGAGACAGAGGTGGACTGAGATGTTTGTTTTTGTTTACACAGTTCTGAGTGATT
>PVJO010005203.1:0-101110 GCA_004026905.1 Hystrix cristata
ACTTCTTTTCACTGAGACACAACACCCAGCACATGCAACTTAAAGGAGGGGAGGTTTACTTTGGCTTGTACTTTCAGTCGATGGTCAGCTGACTCCAAGGCAACAAGGCAGGGTGCAAAGGCCTGGCATGGGAAGGCTGCTCCTGGCATGGCTACCAGGAAGCAGAGAGAGCAGGGAGGACCTGGGGAGGGAGACAGACCTTCCGAGTCACGCCCCTACTGACCTGCCTATTCCAACCAGCTCCCACCTCCTAACAGTGTCCAGCTCTGAACTCTTTGGTGGACTAATCCACTGATGAGCATAATGTCCCATGATACAGTCACCTCCCAAGAGCCCCACTGCTGAACATAATAGCTGGGGACCCATATGAATAAATGTTCACAAATGGGCATCCACTGCAGTGGAGATGGCCCTTAATAATCAGGTGGACAAAGTAACACAATCTCCAGATGTTACTAAGCCTCTTTCTTTGGTGACCACAGAGTTTGAACAAGGGGCCCATCAACAAAATGTAGGGTAGACGCTACACATAGCTCAAAAATTGCTTTTCCCTTTACCAAGGCAGGCTTGGCCGCCACAGTCGAATCAGAGCTGACCCCAAGCCTCCAGTGTGACAGCCTTCCCCAGAGGAGCATCCAGTTACCTGTGACAAGATTTCCTCTCCCATTGTGGAAGGGACAGATACCTGTACTCACTGTGACAGGCATATATATTCTAATGCAGGTTGGCTTCTCTCTCTGCGATACTTCTGCAAGATCAAATGCTTCTCCTTTGGGCCCATTTGATCTAAATTCTGCAATCCCGGTGCTCTGCATGGCATGCTTTCACCAAGGAACCCACTTCACAGAAGTAGCCTAATGATGTACTCAGCCCATGGCATTAGCTGGTCTCATCACATGTCCCAGCCTTTGAAAGCATCCAGCCTAACTGAAGGGCAGTATGGGCCGCCAATGATTCGATCTAGGGTCCTACTGGAAGACAATACCCTAAAAGGATGAGGTTCTGACTCATAGGCTGTCCTAAGTGTTTTGAATCAAAAACAATTTTATGATTTTTTTCTCCCTAAAAGATAAAATATGTGGGTCTAACAACCAAGAGGTGAATGTATTCTCTCGTATCTTACATCCAACAAGCCACTGACAGAATATATGCTTGTCTTTGTTACTTTTCTCATTGCTGAGACAAAATACCTGACACCCAAAGTTAAAGGAGGAGAGGTTTATTTCAGCTCACAGTTTTTAGACGTTTCAGTCTGTGGCAGGCGCTAAGGTAGAGTGTTAAGGCAGAGGGACATCACTGAAGAGAAATAGTCTATGGCATGGCAAGCAGAAGGCAGTGAGCAGCAAGCAGCAAGCCTGCCTTTCCCTTTTATTCCAGCCAGGCTATAAGCCTTTTGGGTGGTTCCATCCACATCCAGGGTGTGGCTTCTGTCGTCAGTATATCTATTCAGCCATGCCAAGAACTATGTCAATTCCAATCAGTGGACTAAATAAGTACCACATACCCTTAATCCCAGTATCATACACCCTAGATCCAGCACCACAGATCCATGGTCCAGCCATCTCCCAAAGGACCCACCGATGAACACATGAGGCTTTGGGGAACATCTAGACACAGCTGTAACAGTACTGTTCTTGGTGAAATTTTGAACTCTAAATTCATGGATACTTACATAGCTACCCCAAAACCACAGGTGAAAATGGCAGTTTAAATTAACATCTGGTTAGAAGTTAGAACTTTGCTAGAGCTACAAATTTGAATCAGATTTAAAATACCTGTTTCATGTGATATAAAATGAATATTGTACAATGCCACATATGCTTAATTACATCAACTCTCCATGCAAACTCTCTTTATTAGAAAGTGGTATATTTATTATGAAATTCCTTTCTCAGTGTCATTCTTTATTCCTTGTGCTCTGATTTCTTCTTCTGTAATTGCTCAGACAGGGTAATAATTTTATATTTCACTCTTGGACCTTCCAGGATAAATATGCTGACCTACATTTAGCAATATTCAGAATAAGAACAGTTAATCTTGGCTGTAGAAAGCTCTGTAAAAGTCTCTCTGCCTGGCTTCACCTACATGATTCAGAATCCCTACAAAACTATCCATGAGAGACAATCTTCCATCTCCTCCTTTTATTAATCTCAGGGCTGGGAAGTTTGCAAACAGGACAGCCCACACTCTGAAGCATTCTCATTTGGAACAAGCTGATCCTGGTTCCCTGGGGTCGCCACCCATTTGTCCTAGTTCTGTCATAGGGTAGGGAGATGGGTGAAGTACGCCCTTTGGACCAACTCTGGCTTGCCATATGTTTTATAAACCAGTTTTATTCATATACACCCAAGCCCATCCATTTAAAAAATACCTATTGCTGCTTTTGTGCTCAGCATTTGCTATCGCTCTGTAATAGCCTGTAAAACCCAAAATATTTACTATCTGACCCTTTATAGAAAAAATCTGCTGGTCCTTGATACAGAAAAATGGTGTCCAGATTGGCACATACATACCCAGATGCACTTACAAGCCATCCATTGAAGTGCTAGAAGAAAACATTATAAATTATGATCATATCTAAATGTATCTCATCCTTTAAAAGTCTCTATGTCTGTGAGACTCTTCCATATATACATTAGAACAGTGTGTGAGACTTACTTAGGGCTATAGAATGTAAACAATTACTGAAACTATATCATATATAACACACATATTACATATTAGCTATAATTATATATAACATATTATAATGATTATCATAATTAATTATACTTAATCATAAAATATATTCTTCATTTATGTACAGTTAATTATAACATATTAATTTGCATATTAATAGTCATAATAATTGCTAAAATTCTACCGCACTTATTCTGTGCCCAGCGCTGCTCAAAATGATTTATATATTAACTAGTTTAATTCTCACAGCAACAATTACCATAATTATTGTTACTACTCTTGTTTTATAAATGAAGAAATTAAATCACAGTTAGGCTTATAAATCACCAATGTCTATAACAAATAAGTGTCAGAACTAAGATGCAAGCCCAAAGAGTCTTGCCCCTGAGTTCACAACATAAATTCTGTCATGTTCAGGAACACATTGTTTCAATAAACACGGACATGGATGGCTGTGTGCTGGGCAAGTAGGCACACAGTTAATGCTTCTCCCGGCCAGCTTCGGGGGAAAGGCATAGGGATCCCGCACCTGCCACAGATCTGCAGGTGGCTATTAAGTGCCTATTAACTCCCCTGTAGATCACTCACCAGCCGAAGAACCTAAATGCCCTTTGTTAATGTTTTGTTGTTTCATTTAATCATACCTAAGCTAAGTAAATTGTGCGTTTATTATTATTTGCAGGGGATCACTGCTTCCTGGGCCACTCTGGAGTCCATTTGCTGGAGTCAGTCTCCTTCTGCGCCCTTCTACAGTTCTGTTGTTATTTTGAATCCTGAAGCATGGCGCCTCTGTCTCTTACCAGCCATTTTCCTCGGCAATAGGTATACCATGTTCTCAGCTGTAGGGAAGGGGAGAGAAATATTTATCCTGCAGAAACATCCGAAAAGCACCCATTAGTGTCAGGAGGGAGGAGCAGACTCCTAGAAGAGCTTGGACAGAAAGCCGCTGTGTCTGAAGGTCTCTTGCTTTCTAGCGACACAGGTTCTTGTTTACAAAGCCTTGCTGTGTGTACAGGATTTGTGGGGTTTGGCCCCGAAGAATATGAAAATGGTTTTAATAGCTCTGGCCAAGGCAGTGAACTCATACTGATAGTTAAATAGTGAAGTAGTGAGTTGTGGTCTCCTTTTAAGTGTTACCTTCCCAGCTCACACTTGCTCTTGAGTTTCACCCTCTCTTTTGCCCTTCTGTGTGAATTACTTGGACAGCTAGTGCCTCTCCTCTAGGAGGGAGCTTTGGATTAGAGACGGGAGGAGGGCTTTCCTTTCCAAAAGGATGCATTTAATCTCTTCATGTAGAGCTTGATTTTAGGACTCTCAGTAAGGAGATCCTTCCCTGGTGAAGTGGGTTCGAACCACATAAAGACTGTTCTCTGCAGTGTTTATTTATGGCTCAGTCTCCATCCATGAAACAAATAAAAGTGGTACTTATGTCAGCCAGGCTTTGAGAGTATGTGGCAGTGCCTATCACCATGCTGGCCATGAGGCGGACACTTCACAGCGACCTCTCATTGTTACCGCAGCATTTCAGTATCTAATGACCAATGACCACATGAACTCTTCCTGCTGCCCTGGTGTTAATTAGCTGCAATCCTAGTTTTTGGTGTCTAGCCAAGAACAGGTACATTTCATGCAGTTCAGAGATGTAACGTGGAGGAGATGCCAAAGGAGGACAAATGTGTGCAATTTCGTGCTGTGAGCTTCCTGGACACTTAGAAAAGAATCCAGGATGCCAAGGAGCCTCAGGAGGATGGGAATAGAGAGGGGAGGCCAGTGTCACCCACACGTCTCACACAGATGCCTTCTAAATTTCTATTCATAAATGAGAACGAAGTTCAAATCTAAGTTTTAAAGAAAAATAACTGTCTCTTTTCATTATTGTTCTTAGAGCTCTAATCAAAGACTACTATCTTGCAGGGCTGGCCTGTGGCCTACCCTGGGCCTTTCTCATCTCCTCTGACTTTCAGTAATTGATCTAGGCCTTCTTGAAGCTTTATAGCCGACTGTGTTAGCCAGTTTTCCACTGCTATAACCTCAATTTATTGAGAGGAAAGATGCATTTTGGCTCAGAGCTTTAGCCGTTTCAGCTCCTGAAATGGTGGGTTGTCTCCACCATTCCTGGGTCTGTGGCAGGCCAGACACCATGGTAAGGAGCATGTGGCACACTAAAACACTTACTTCATGGCCAGGAAGCAAAAGGAGAATGAGGAAGAGGAAGAGGCTCCATATCCCCTTCCAAGCACACTGCCATGACCTGAAGACCACCCACCAAGCATCTCCTCCCAATACCACCATTATAGGGACCACACCTTTACCACACAGGCCCTTAAGATCCAAACTACCTCACTTATGTGGCCTGAAAAAGAGTCTTTGAGCCCCAGGCAGTCATCACAGTCCAATTCAGGAAGTCACCCAAGGAGCACCACAGCTTAGAAGACTCAGGAGTTCCAGCCTTTGAAGGAGGCATCTCTCCATCCTCCTGTCTGCTGCTCTGCCCCCGCTTCCCTCTCTCCAATTTTATCCCCTCCCGCTTTTTATTTTAAACACAAAATTCAAACCACTGTATTTACTTTTGGCCCAATGCATAATCCACACTTGGGCCAAGGCATAATGAAATGAGTTTTTTTCTTTCTTTCCCAAAGGACCTTCAGGTTAAAAATATCAACAGATAGTCAGTTTTCCCTTGGTCGTAAGGCCAGGATGTCCAGTCTTGGGCACCTGCAGCTTACTGGCACAAAGGTTAAATGAAAGAGTCAGGACTGGCCTTGAAGCTCACCGCCTGACCCAACTCCCCTGGGAAATCTGCACCCTGTGCACCCCACAGAACATTTCCTGTGGAACTTCATCCTGGCCAGCAGTGTGCTCCAAAGCACCTGTTTCCTTCACACAGAACAGCTTTCTAGTGATAGCCCATCTCTCCTGAAATCAAGTGTTGATGTATTAGTTAAGGAGTAAGAAATAGATTAAACAAAATCTAATCTCTCTGTGTGTCCATATGGGTCCGTGTATGTTTCTCTGTGTGTCTTTCTGAAATAAACTGTAAAATTTTTCATAGAAGCTTTTTAGCTATATGATCGGTATAAAAAGAACTCTAGCTATTTAATATGAACATGAGTTTGAAAACATGCAAACATCTATATCTTTACCTCTATCAAGGCAGTAGGCATAACGAATACCTCCCATGGTTTCCTCATTCCCCTTTGTGAGTTTTTATTTAAATATGTACATATGTGATTAGAACAATTAACATGAACTTGAAGTACACCAAATGGTATCACCAGCTCCATCTCATACATCACATCGATATCCCAGACATGAACCTTGAAACATTATAGCAGGCATTTGACACACTTTTATTGTATCTGCGATGGTGCTCACACAGTGGAAAGTACTTAGCAGGTTCTCAATACATGACTACTGGTTATCTGATAGCTACTCATTAGCAATATATTTAAGTATATCTGGTCTTCATTAAACAATCCCATATTAGTTAAATAGGTATGTATGATCACATGCCTAAAGTCCACTCCTAACTGCTAGAAAAACATACCAAGAAATCAATCGCTTCAGTATTGAATTCACAATCATAAACATATAAAAAAAGAGCATCAGTTAGTTTACATTAGGCAGAAGTTTAACTTCTTAATGACTACTCTTTCAGGCTGAGAAATAATCTGAATTTTGCAGAGTTTAAGGCTCCATGCTTGGTCAAGGGCTCAACAAACACCTAACTGAAATAGGAATTTATACAGAGCAAGTAGATTATAGAAATCCCTTTAAATTAGTCATGGAGTCCTGTTTTTAAAGATTGGATTTGCCATTGAGAAGAAAATGTCTACAATTTTGAATTTTAATTGTGGTCATTAGAAGGTGGAACGACTTGTGACCTGCTTGCCTTTGAAAGCCTCAAGCCTTGTAGCTGTGTTATTTTAGGTTTTCCTAATCACCAGCCCTCTCGATAAGGAACGACCAAGTCAGCAGATGCGTGCGCCACGGCAGGTAACTGGCTTACTTTCAGATACTCGCAGCCAATTTCCTAGTTGTCCTTGGAAAAGGCAGCTTTACTACAAGTGGCTTAGTTTTTCCTACCTTTGTTACAAGACGATCTGCTCTAGTTTGAGCCTCAAATGTCTCCCAAAGGCCTATGTGTTAAGGGTTAGGGCCCTAGGTTGGGTCTAGTGTAGGAAGATGGGACCTCTGAAGGTGGGCTAGTGGTGGGCCCATAGGTCATTGTGGGGACACCCTTGAAGGGCACTTAAGGCCTGAACCCTTTCCTCTTGCTTTCTCTCTCTCTTTCTTTCTTCCTGGTCATTGGGAGCACTTTTGCTCTGCCATGTGTCCCTGCCATGATATGCTGTAGCACCACAGGCCTGAACACTAAGGACAGTTAAACGTGGGCTGGAACTTCTAAAACTGTGAGCCAAAATAAATCTTTTCTCTTTACAAGTTGAACATCTCTGATATTTTGTTAGAGTGACAGAAAACTGACTACCACATCACCTTGACTACTTAGGGTTCAAGGATGAAATAATTCTCTAGAGAATTTAGTTGAACACCAAACTAAACTTCTTATAAGACTTAAAATGTCATGATACACTTCTAATGGTTTTTTTAAATCTTCCAATGCCCTTAGTGTTTTGTAGACATGGAGGGTTGCAGCAAGAGAAGAGGTCACCATTTAGAACATGTGAGTTCTATGGCTCAGAAACAATATGCAGCTGAGGGTCTGCCATGAAGGGGACCTGTGCTCTCCGGAAGTGGCCCTTCCCCAGGGTCACTGCCACATTTAAGCTGCAGTTCAGCAGACTCCGCCCTGGATCACTTCTGCAGCCCACAGATGTTGCCCTTCCAGGGACCACCCCAGTCTTTTCTGGATTACGGGACCCTTGCAAGCCCCACATGTGTCAAATTTCTGCTTTATTCTGTCTTAACATAGGAGCATATCATAAAGTTTTTAGAAATTAAAATTTTCGTGTACACTTAGAAATGAAATAAAACAAAAAAGTGAAATAAAACAAATAAATTTGGCTTGTTTCTTCTCAAAGTCAGTGACAACAATAACAACAATGAAAACTTACGGGACAGAATTCTCTTCTCCCAAAATTGATATTTTGGAGTCCTAACCCCAGTATCTCAGAATGCGATGACATTCATAGATGTTATCAAATTAAAATTAGGTCATTAGGGTTGGTCCTGCTCCTATCTGACTAATGTCCTTCTAAGAACATGTCAGGACACAGACACACAGAGGCACAAGGAGAAGCCATCTGGGAGCCAAGGACAGGCCTTAGCAGAAACCAACTCAGTTGAGACCTTGTTCTTGGACTTCTGGCCTCCAGAACTGTGAGAAAATACATTGCTGAAGTTTTATTTTAACTGGTCTGTGGAACTTTGTTGTGCCAGGCTCAGGAGACTCAAACAAGTTTTCTGAGGGTGTAGATATCCCCGGTGGTTACGTTTTTGTTTCTCTACTGATGCAATAATGTCATTGTCACTGAATTATCTCCAGCTGGGTCATAGGTCTAAGTGTAGGATACCAAGAAGTTTCTATCTGTCACCACATATTGATTTTCAGATCTAAGCATTGCTCATGTCCAAAGCACTGATTTTATTGAATTTTCTTTGTACCCAGAGAAGGATGGCTCTTCCCCAGATATGGAAAAGGATGGCAGATGTGGCAGTGAGATAAAAGGGTTGTAAAGGGTGGATGGGAACATCTATTTATATTGCTGTTGCACACCTCTCCACCTACCCTGCTGTGCCCTGTGTCCCAATTCTAGTCGAGACAAACAGTACTTACCCATTGCCACTGTGAGCAAGGAGAAGGAACTTGCCCTGATTGTGAGAGCACAGCCAGAAATGGGCAAAGATGGAGGCCCAGCAGGTTCTGTATTGCTGGCTGAGACACTCAGCTGCCTGAGTCTGCTGGGCACCATGTGGATCCTCTGTGCAGAGAGAAAGGGTAGTACAAACAGGCAGAGTGCCATGGAAGCCAGTTTTTCTTGAACTGGTGGCAGTGGACCCACCAGGGCTGCACAGTCCACCCCTTCTAGCTAAAATGAGCAGAGACCCATCTTACAATTTTAGGACAATGGTCTCCTTTGGAGAAAGGAAGGTTTACATGTAATTTATCTGAATTCCTACGGCCTGTTGGGGTATCTGGCATAATATGAAAGGTAGTGGGTTTCACTGTGAGTAGAACAATCTAACCCAACTCTCCAGATAAGTGTCTTTGTGATCTTGGACAAGTTGTTGAAGCTGCCTGTGCTTCTATTTATACCTGCGTGCAATGGTAATAAACAGAATTCATGATACAAGGCCAAAAGAGTGCTGTAGGTATTAGTTTGGATTCTCTGTGAGGAAGGGATAAAAATTGAGCACTCAAGGATATTTTTCATGAAAATACTTATGAGAGTGACCCAAGGGAGCCATCAGATCCTATATTGAGTCTGGTTGCAGGTGAAGGAGAGAGGGTGGAGAAGGGGGAGCGGAAGTGCCCTTTCTCATTGTGCAAAACCTTCAGGAAGTCCTAGGGCTAAAGGCATCCATAGGAAGAATTCCACATCTCCCACAGATGAACCAGGCTCAGCAGACCTGCCAGTAGCTGATGGGGGTGTCCTCTGTGAAACACTGCAGCATGGGTCCTTGGTCAGTCATTGCTTGGCTGCCACAGTCCACCCCCTACATTCAGCTGATCTATTTCTCCATGCAGGTTTGAGGAGCTGTTTCTCTCTTTGCCCCATGTGCTTCTCCTTCCTGATACACTCAGGATATTAGGAGAAGGCATAATTGCAGTGGTCTCAGACCACAAGGACATTCCTCCTCTCTGCTCTCCACTGCCTATTCTGTCAATTACCCTCACACTCAGAAATGACTTCGACAGGTCTTGATGGTTTTACTTGGTTTTTGCAATTGAATGTTTCATCACACCTTCAGTCCAAGTTTGCACCATACTTCCATTCACTGTTGCAATGGGACAGAGACATAGCAAGAGAAGCCAAGTGGGACATCTGGGTTCCTCTTGTATCCCTCCCTGCTTGCACTTTGTAGAAACCATCCACTTGCTCCTAATGGTCAAGGTCAATTACTGTCATCATGGTAACTTCCTGTCTGTTAGTCCCTGAGTATAAGGAGTCCAAGGTGCCCTGGAGGCAGCCATCACTGGCAATTCAACTAGACCTTCGCTGTGGTCTCTGGGCCCATGCTCCATTTGGGGACAAAGACTTACAGCTCATGGAGTCCAGAGTTGAGAGGATTCCTAGTCTAAATCCTTCAGTGGGTCAACCTTGCAGGTCATTACAGTATTTGTTGCCTCCTCCCTTCTAGAAGTAAGGCGCCCCATCTGGACAGTATTACATCAAAGCTCCATTGTCCCCCTAATGTCAGTGGGCCCAGTTCTGTACCCACCACCCCTGTACTCAGTCTTGGTCTGCAAAAGAGGAAAAAAAATCAAGAGATTTATTGGTGATACTTATATCTCATCTCATCTCATGTTGAATCATCTGAGCTCTCTTTAGGAACACAGTCCTCTAGCACACCTTCTGGGCTGGCAAAGACACTTCTCTTAATCTCTTTATTCTTCCCTCTACATCCCTCTGATGGTGTCATCTCTACTTCCCTGAGAGACAGCCATCATTTTTCCCCAGACCTCTAATAATCACCTAGCCTCAAATTTTCCCTACCCCTGGGGGTCCTTGCGAGGGTTAAGTCCTATGGCCTGATAAAATGCTGTTGAAATAAGTATTTATTTATTTCATTGTATGGGCTGGTCCTTATGATCAGTCATCACTAAATAAAATCCCAGAGGTAATTCCCTGACTATTGCCTATATTCACCTACTAAATTTTGCAGTTTCATAAGTAGATAGTCACAGAATGTCTCCAGATAAGTGGTGCTGGGATTTAAGTGGGCTATTTTCTTGTCAGCCCTGAGAGGAATCAGGATGTCATTAAGCGGAACTCCTGGTGCTTCAAGCAAGAGAGGTCTTGCAGCCTCTGTTGTATGATGGGGTGCTGACTCTCACCAGGGATGTTTGGGTCTCCTCTTCAAGCCCAGAAGAACCACAGGGGATCTCAGTGTCTCTCCACAGAGCTTTGCTCCTGGATTCCAGCTTTCCCCCATGAGAACCCTGACCATGCATAACAAACCTGCCCTGGGTGAACATTCAATCTGTGACTCATAAATTCTAATAAGTCAGCCATTCATTTGTGCCTTTCCTCCTTGTCTTTGCAAATGGCCACAGAGATTCTCTGGCTCTGCACTGAACCAGTAGCCAGTGTCCAGCCAACTCCTGTCTCACAAGCACTCTGCTCTTCTCTCTCTACACCCATTAATTTCCCAATGCTTGCATTCTTATAGCTGCGGTGGCATTTCCCTCCACTGGGACATTTCCCAGGTCATCTCCATGACATATCTGGAACTTAGTCTGCAACCTTGTGCCAGAGACTCTTCATGGTGCGTCCACAAACCAATATGGCATGTTCTTTGCCTGCCAAGACAGAGGGAGCTCCTCCCAAATCTTCTCTTACTTCCCAGGCCACTCCTGGTACCATATATGTAGGTCTGGGTCCCCCAAGAAGCACATGGAAAAACGTGAATTTGTGTGCAAATATTGTATTACAGGAAACACCTGTGATACAAAATAGAGGAGAGGCCAGAAGAGACTGGAGCTACAATAGACTCAGTGGAAGTCCGGCCTAAAGCGAAGAGACGATTATAGAAGCCTCCTAGCCCTCTGAGCTCTTGGTGGACGGTTTGGTCAGATCATGGGGAAATGTTCAGGAGAATCAGCCATCAGGGACCATGCACATATCCCAGGAATGAGACTGCCTCAGTATCCCCATGAGCCTACAGGATGCTTGGCTTCAGAGATGGATCTCAGAATGCAGCCTTGTCTGACCTGCCTCGCGTGTGCAGTGCTCTAAAATGTTCAAAAGGCATTCAAGTCCAGATATGCAATACTAAAATGCTGTATGCTTGTGTTTAGATACTCAGATATTAGCAATTTAATGGTTAAAAGAGTAACATTTTCTCAGTGACATTTTCCTAATCAATAGCATATTTAAATTCAGCTGTTCTAGTCTGTATTTTTCACTTTGATCTCAATATGGCTATTTTCATTTTGAAAGAAAAACACTAACTGCATACATTGGCCCTTTTGCTGAAAAATATAACCTACCAAATATTTAAATTTATGTTTTCCTAACATTAAATTTCTTCATATCTCCAAATAATGCACATATTCGACCTGTTCTTAGATTCTTAGTAGAGACGTGCTTAAGGATAGTGTTTGGTGGGTGTCATTTTACTGATCTGCAGCCTCTGTTTTCTACTCTGTTCAATCATTTTATCCAGCACATCACCATCCTTCAATGTTTCCTGTGGTCAAGGAGAAAGCCCTTCTTGGCTTCACATGTCCTCCTAACTACTGTTCCATGTTGTGGTTCCTTTCAGAGCGGAACTCTTGGAAACACATTCGTATTGTCCATCCTTCTACTTCCTTCTCTGCCATTCTTTCTAGAGTCCTCTTCCACCTGCCCACCCTTTCCTAGCTCTGCCTCGTCAAGGACAGTATGTCTTCCCAGTGGTTAACTCAGTCCTCATTTTACTTAACCTCTCTTTAGCACATGGGTAATATCACATGATTGTGAAATACTCTTCCTGAAATGCCTTCTGCCCTTGGTGGCTACGTATGCTTTCCCTTTGTCTCTTCCCCTTTCCGTGGCTCATTTTTCCTTTCTCTCCACCCAGACCTCTCTCTTGCCTTCCTAATTTGTTCAAACAACTGAGCACCCAACACCATCTAGTGGATCTCTAATTTGTTTTATGTATAAACCTCAACTACTGGCTCCCTCCCAAACAAAATGAAACAGCCTACACATTATTCCCTTTCCTCATCTCTGTAAATGGTAACTTCATCCTTCTGAGGGTTCAGCCACTCTTTACTCCCACCTCTTCCACAACCCTGGGACTAGCATCAAATCCTGATTCTACTTCTAAATATTATCTAGAGTCAGATCACTTCTTCTCATCTCCTCTGCTTCCTCCCCAGATCAAATTTCCATTTACTCTTCTTTTATCATCTATTGAAATAGTCTCTTATCTGGTATCTGACAGCATGTTCTCTGTGTAGCTGCAGAGTGACCTTTTATAACAACAAGCAATGTAAACAACCACACAGATGCAGTATTAAGTCACAACTACATAAAGTTGACTGTAGTACCTAGTGTACATGTTAACTGTTTTAAATTTGGGTTATTAGGTTCTTGTTTTTAGGATCTCTTTATTCTTCTGAATTTTCATTCCCCTCCCCCTTTGCCCTCTTCTTGTTCCCTTGGACCCTTTGCCCAGAGTGACCTTTTATAAACATATATCAACACCACTACTATTGAGAAGCAAAATGACAACAAATTTTCTGCCAGAGTGCAGTACACGTGGCCTCTAGTTCAACTCCAATGGAGTCCTCATTCCCAACTGAAATCTCCTGAGCCTGGCCTTCACTGTTCACATTCCTAACAGAATTCTGGTCTTTGGCGCTCCAACCAGAATCTTCCATCAGGCTCTGCTTACAGCATTCTGTTTCTCTAGCCCACATCTCCAAACTTTTCCAAACTCCTCCTGCAAACCAGTCCCATCTTATAAGGTATAGTCACAATAATGACTCCACTTCTCTGGTACCAATATCTATCTTAACCACTTTCCCAGTGCTGGGACAAAATACACAATACCCACCATTTAAAGGTAGAGGAAGTTTATTTTGGCTGAAGATTTCAGTACATGATTGGCTAGCTCCAAGGCAGAAATGGCAAGGTGGAAGAGTGAAGGAAAGTTGTTCAGCCAGGAAGCAGAGAGAGAAGAGAAGGTGGAGAAAAGAATTCATCCTCCCAGTTCACACCCCTGCGATCCACTCCTTCTGAGAAGTCCCTACTTCTGAATGTGAGATTTTGTGGGGACATTTTAGACCTAAACCATAATAGGAGCTCTTCCGAGTTGGTTCCTATCATCATCTGACAAGATCTTACCATTTTTATCATTTTCTTACTTCCTAATTTTACAAATTATTTCAGGCCCATCTATGATTTTTAGACAGACGTTTTAGTGCTCTTATCGCATCAGATATTGGGTTTCAAGTCCTCAATCCTACACTGTGGCAGGAATATTGCATTCCTGACTTTTCACATGGTGACAAAAAAAGTGGTATTAAGACTGTAAAAATACCCCACAGGTCTTACAGTTTCCATTTGAAGGTTTTATTTCAAAATACAAATTTGTTTCTATTCAGATGGAAACAAAGAAGATACATTACCAGTAGGTCACCTAAAAATTGTGGTTAGGACAGACTTTCACAACCAAAATGCCAGTGAGGTGGAGGTAGCAAAACTTCAAAGATGAAAGCAGGATGAATATTTGGAAAGGTTCAGCAATCAAACCTTTCCATACTGATGGGGTTATATTTCCTTAAGAGACACACGGAGTTAAAGGCACAGGGTGACAGGTTAAAGGAACAAATTTTACATAATGGAAAGTCACCAAAGCCAAAGGGGAGGAACCAAAATTTCCTTTCAAAAAGACAACTAAGAAAATAAGAGTCAATTTACAGTACAAGGCTGACTTATCTCAAAAGCAAGAGACATGACTGTCCCCTCCAAGTGATTTCTCCTAGAGAAAATATCTTGATGGATTGAGCAATTTCCTTTTAAATATGCAGAAAACCATATCTGCTCATATATTTTTCAGAATGTTTTCTATTCTTGCATTAAAGAAGTAAAAGCATTATGACAAGGAGAGGCAGATGTATATGCAATTGCTTCATCCCTTCTCAGAAACATTAAAAAGATATTTAAGTTCTATAACATAAAATTTATTTGTAATGATTCTATTCATGTTTCCAAATATGGTAAACCCTAGTTTATGGGATATTCTATCAAATGGAGGTCTTTTTACTGGTAGTTTACTGCTTCTATAATACCAAGAGCAACCAGAACAAAACAAAAATAAAGCATAAATTTCATAGCTTGCCTCATTATGAGCTTTGATACTCATAACTAGAATGGATGAGGGGGAAGCTTCCTTATAGTCTTAGTGTTGGGTGTTTTCTCTTGGTCTCTGATTGATTTAAGCTTGATGATTGAGTCTCAGCAAAACATCTATTCAAATAAAAGATCTAATTCCTTAACTCTATAAATCTGACAGAAAGGCAATGCGACAAATATCTTCCTTGGATGGGGGTTTGGGATCTGTCAGACTTTAGAAATACGTCCTCAGGTTGTGACTATTGCTCAGTCTAAGATTTTTCCTCTTTGGGGGAGTGATTCTTTACATGTTCACATCCTAACTATGTCTTCCACCTGTGGCCCAACCAACTCCACTTCTTTGCAGTTCATGAAGATAGACTTTACACGTGGGAAGCATTCATTTATTTCATTCTTTGTTCTTCCATACAGATAAAGCTTCACTTCATCTTTTTATTAAAGACAGAGGCCATGTACCTGGTCATACCAAATGATCACCAACCTGAAGGCCAGTGGTTGTTCACATAAGATCTTTCCCACCTTTTATTCAACTGCATCACCAGGGATGCAAGTGCCATTGACTGTCCTTTAATCTTTCAGAGGACTATCACCTCTGACCCTTCAAACTCTGTCTCTTGGTGCTCAGCTAAACATTCTAAATCTTTTCATGTCTCAGCCATGCCCAAAACTGGACCGTGACCCAGTACAAGTTCTTCACCTTCTGGTCCACTGGACTGACTTTCCCCACCTAGTTAGCTCCTCCCCACTTTCTGATTTGTGTTACTTTTAAAATTTTTTTCCAAACCTCAACTTAATATAAATTCATTAGTTCGATTATAGCACTACCTTCTTTATTATCATAGTGTCCTACCCATACTTCTGTAAAAGCAACTGTGTCTTGGTCACTTTTCTCATCCCCGAGACATAATACTTGATGCCCAGGGTCTGGTGGAGGAAAGGGTCTGGGGGAGGAAAGCTGTTCACATCATGGTGACCAGGAAGCAGAGAGAGAAGGGAGGAGCTGGCAGGAAGATTGCAAGGTTGAGCCCAGGCTCGACAACTTAGCAACTTAGCATGATGCTGCCTCAAAATTAAAAATACAAAAATAGCCTAGGGATTTAGCTCAGTACGAAGGCCCTGGATTCAATCCCCAGAACTGAAAAAACAAAATCAAAGCACTCCAGGCCTCCCATGACTCCTTCATTGTTAAATTCTACCAAGATGCTCTCTGTTGTTTAATTTACTGAAACGTTCTGCTGCACTTAGTATTGACGATCTCATCCTTTGAGATCCACCATTGGGGCTTCACTCAATGACTGCACAGGAACTGCTTTCCCATCCACTTCCTTGTTAAAGAGCCCACTTCGGACACCAAAGCTGAGAATACCAGATTGCTTTTCTCAGCTACCCTTGCTACCAGCATATGAGCATGAAATCCAGTCCTAAAAAAGGTGACTTGAAATTTAGTGACAGCCAAGTGGGCAAGGGATTCCTGGAAAAAGATCACTTCCGTGTGAAAAACATGTCAGTGAGGAACAGCCCGCTCTTCCCCTGCATGGGGACGTAGCTGCGTGAGGACAAGTCTCAGTCATCTACTGTTGCATCGCAAACCACCCATAAGCTCAGTGGCATAGTTTGTTATATCCCATGAGCCTGCAATCTATGCTGGGCACAGTGTGGCAGTTCTTTTTTGAGTGGGATTTTCTGGGGCTGGGATATCCACGATGGCTGACTCAGTCACATTTCCAGAAACAAATGCTTGGGGCTGGCCCAAGACCTCTTCTGCCTAGGCCCTTGTGTCCACACAGCTAGCGCAGGCTCCTGAGAATGCAGTGGTCTTGGAGTGCTCAGACTTCTTACCAGGCCGCTTACTTCCAAGAGAGAGAAAGCAGTTGTTGATAGTCCTCTTAAAATCTGGACCCAGAGTTGGCACTGCACAAATTCTGCTGCATTTTATCCCTCAAAGAAAACAAGAAGGGCAGCCTAGAATCAAGACGAAGATGAGAGACTGCAGCTGCTGATGTGAGAAGTGGCACCCATGTCCAGAGAGGAAGGGCAGGCTCCGGGGGCTGCCATTTTTGGAGACCACCATCAATTACAGAGCAGATCCAGACCCCTGACTTCGCTGTAGAGTTAGCCAGCTGGTCCTGTGTCTGTCCACTCTGGACTTCCTCTTCTGCAAACTAATCTACAAGAGCTGCCGTCAGTGGTGATTTTGTTTGCTTATTTTAATAGTTGCAACTGAAGGCACCACAACCGACACACGAACTTGTACCCTCTATGTGAATGAATAACTCTCAAATAAATATCTCCGAACAAGACTTCTACCCTGAAATCTAGATCTGTACACAAAATCCTGGAAAACTCTACCCTGAGTAGAGTTAACAACCCATTAACTAAAACTAATTTATTGGAACTCTTATGGAATTTTGAGTAGCTTCCCTGTGCTAATTATTATTCTAAGCTGGTGCTCACAAAGCAAACTGGAGAAAACTATGAGCACATAAAGTCATTTCAGAGGGAGAGGGTGGCTGGAGGAAGGAAATAAGAGCTGGCATTAGATAGGGTGCTTGGGCATGTGCTGTGAAAGAGACTTTGATCTAGAACCTGAGCGATGAGCCTGAGCTAGCCTTGGTAATATCTCGGGGAAGACAGATTCATCAGAGAGAATAAGAAATGTGAAGCTTATGGGATAAGGATGAGCTCATCCTATTTCCTAGCTATATTCCCTTTATGCCACCTCTGCATCTATTGCTGTAATGCAACCTTTAATCGGTTCTTGCCAAACTTAATTAAAAAGCCTCCAAGCTCATGTCCTTGTCTCTAGGTCTAGCCCCTTCTAATCCAAATTGATCTCTTTTGCTGGAGTGATCTTTCTCAAATGTCAGTCCAATCATGTCCCTTTCCTGCTTCAAATCGCACCGTGTGTCCTCACTGACTTCAGAACAGAATCAAGACTCTCAGCATAGCTTATGGTTCCTCTTCTGTGTTTCCATCACGTTCAGTGACGTGTCCCAATAACAGAGTTATCACACAGCACTGCAAGTGTCAGCTTATTTATTCATCTTCCCCAGGGATATTTGAATAACTCATAGGTGGGGATCTTTTGTCTCTCAATCCACAGAGCCTACAAAATGCCTAGCAACATACAATATTATATATTTAGAAAATGTATATTGAAATATGTTTACATAAAGGTATTAACATAAGAACTGTAGAATGTGTATGTTTCACACAAATTATAAAGGGAATTTTATAAAGCCTGTGGTCAGATATACCCTGGGGTCAGATATACCTGGGTAACAGTCTATTAGGTGATTAAAAGCTACATAATTGACGGGAAAGTGCTTAATTTCTCTGACTATGTTTTCTTTCTTTACAGAATAGTGGTAATAGTACCTATAAGTTGTACAGATTGCAGCTGGGCACACCTGTAATCCCAACACTCTGGGGTGGGAGGTACATGGGGCAAGAGAAGCATGTGTTCAAATCCAGCCTGGGCAATGTAGTGATGTAACAAAATCCTGCTGGGAATGGGAGAAGACAGGAGGGAGAAAAGGGTCAAGGAAAGTAAAAAAGATCAAGATGTAATATGTATGTGTATTAATTCCCCACAGTGAATGTGTTTATTATGAATATCAACCATATACTAATAAAAAGTGGATGAATTATTTTTAAAAAGGGGACTGGGGATGTAGCTTAATGTGAAGGCCCTATGTTCAATCCAGAGAGAGACAGACAGACAGAGCAACAGAGACAGAAAGAGACAGAGAGAGCCAGAGAGACCAAGAGAGAAATAAAGTGGTAAAATAATTATCAGAGAGCACAGGTATTGCTTTGCTCAGTCCTTACAGTACCGATCTGATCTGTAATGAACCTAATGTCATTAACAAGATACTTGTGAGCCAGATAGGGTGGCCTGAAGTCTCCCTCCAGGACTCTTGTGTCAATGTGGGCCAAGGGAAAAAAAAAAAATCACAGCAAAGATGGCGGCAGCTGGGCCACCCGAGTGAGGACAGCCACCACTCTCCATCCACTGAGTCCCTCTCAGTGGATGTGACGCAGGCAAGAATAATTAAAATTGTCTTTTAGCCCATTGAGGATTGTGGTGCTGGTTTCTTTCTCAGCAGTCGTTCTTAGCCTCGCCCAGCTGAGATGCTACTTCCCTGCATTGTATTATTGCCTACATTTATTTTACAGGTGAAGAAGCTGACTTAGAATGCTAAAGTAATTTCCCCATGGTGACCCACCTCATAGGTGACAGATTTCAGTTCCTCTCTTTTTTCTCTCTCTATCTATTAAATCTCAGGCCTCCTTTCTCCATATCTATCAAATTCTCATGTCTTAAAAATAAGACCTCGTCCAAAACTCAATTTTATGAACTTAGTTTTGTTCACATGGATTCTCACTCATCTCTCAATTTAATTTTACTTAATATATTTTATGTGACAGCCAACAATTATATATTCTCGTGTATTGTTTCTGTGATGTTCCTGCAAGAGAATTACAGCCTTAAGGAGAACAAGAACTTCTTAGGAGATCTATGTATAGTAATGACTCCATCCATCTCCCCTACAGCCAATGCAACACGAACTCCCTATCATTCTGCATAAATAAAAGATATTTTGCTCAAAGAGATTAAGTTGTTAAGAAACTAATGCCTCACTTCTAATCAATAATTGAAGCTAAATATTTTCAGTTTGCCTTATCAATGATTCTTTTTCTGGTTATGTCCCCAAAAAGACGGTGACATGGAGGGACAAGAAAAAGAAAAGAGAATGGAAGGAAAAAATGGAAAAGAAGCTTTTGTAAATAAGGAGAAGAGGAGGGGTGGAATGGAGAGGAGGGGCATGGGGAAAAATGTAGAAGCAAGATATATCATGTGCTGGTACAAATTCCCTAAGAAAGAAATTCAGTGTTTTCTTTGTCCTGAGTTTGCGATGGGCATTAAACCTTTTCCCAGTGGGATCAGAAAGCCTGTTGTATATTTGCATTCTGTTAAAGGGAAGGGAAAAGAGGTTACAAGAGTAGTGTTAAAGCTTTTCCTTAAGTACATTTTCTGTTTTTCTTATGAGCCACAAAATGAAGGAGAATAATGTGACTAATGAATTTCTACCTGTTTGCTCATAAAGATTTATATGCCAGGCTCCGTGCTATTATTGACCAATCAAATTGCTCAGCTACTCCTACCTATTTTATAAGTTAATAACATCCTCCCTCCAATGATGGTACAGAAATAAAAACTGATTTATGAAGAAGGTTGGATTTTTTATGCCAGTAATTCAGACCTGTTTTCCTGGTATACTTGGGGTGACAAAAGGTACAACGGGCTCCACAAAGAATCTCAAACAACCCAGTCCTTCTGCAATGAGCTCACAGTGCACTTGTATTTCTCCCCTCCCTGACAGCTGCACACTATATCCTAAATAAATGTGATATACAGAAGGATTGGCCAGGGACCTGGTCAGCTAGTATCATAACTTGAGGAAATTCACCTGATGTTTCTAAGTTTAGGCTTTAAAAATGAGTATTTTACATACGCAGGGTTTTTTTTCTTAATAAGATTAGCTAAGGCACTTTCAGAATCTGAATACAATGCAAATGCAGGCATTATAATTATTTTGTGTTTTGAGAAGGAGGAGGAGCCAGAAAGAAAATATACCACATGCGACCGCGTTTTTGTGTTCTCTAGAGCTAAGCAGAAAAATAAACATATAATAAAACCATCACGAAAATAGAAACATATCTCAGTAAGACATACAAAGCAATATACTTCCAGGTGAAATTGTATGCTCACTTCTGGCTTCTGGCCTTGAGCAGCTAAAAGCAGCTGGTTGACCTCTTGCGGCAATAATCAGAAAACATGACAAATGTGTAACACAACTGTTCTCCTATGTTGAACAAGAGACAATGCAGGTCTATGACTTCTAAGAGCAAAGCCACGAATGAGGCAAAGCTCCCCAGGTGCCTGTTTTTGCATCTGGAGATACCCTCTGGACAGTGGTACAAGGAGAGTAACGAGCAGGGCACAGCAGGATCCCTGAACTGAGAGGACTGAGATTAGGCTTGGGAGGCTGACACTTGAAGCTATCTGGACAAGATATCACAGAGGAGACACTGGGAAGAGACTCAGGATGCACAGCAGTGTTCCCAAAGGGTTCACACTTAAGTATTAGGGGAAAACTAGTTCTAGGGTAAAAGCTATTCAAAGCTGGCATGAACAAACATTTGCTAAAATCTTCCAAAGAATCCAACTGATTGATTCACAAATAAATTAATTTCATGATAAAATAAACAAATGTCAACACTCTTCAAAGGAAAATAATAAAACCCAGAATGTCACCAGGCAATATTCAGTGTCTGACTCAAATTTTAAGAAAAGAACTAGATATGCAAAGAGGACACAGAGGTGGCCCATAACTGAGGAAAACTTCAGTGAACAGAAATAAGGCCACAAATTTAAAAATAAAATTTACAGAAAGGTATTTTTGAAATCAGTTAAAAATATATTCGCAGAGTTCAAATCTCAAAAAATGAAACCAATAAAAACTGCTTTAAAATTGTACTTTGGAACTGAAACTATATTTAAATTTTTTTAATTTATTAGAGAAGATTAATAGCCCATCAGAAATAGCAGAGTAAAAATACCAGTAATTTCGAAAATGTAGTAATCTGAACTATTCAAACTGAACCACAGAGATAACAGATGAAGACAAGTGAATGGCAGGTATGATAAATAAAAACAATTAAGTAGAAATTCCATGGTCTGTATGTTCTACCTCTTTAATAATGACTTTGATCCTCTGTTTCCACAGCAACCAAGGCAAACCGATCTGTAGACACAATACGATATTACCCAAACCCTAGCTGGCTCCTTTGTAGAATTTTACGAGCTATTCATAACATTTATGTGGCTAATATAAAAGCCAAAATAATTTTGAAGAAAAAAAAAAGCAATAGGGAAAAGCTTATCTGATTTAGAAGCTTACAGTGATCTGTAGTAACTAAAACCTTATGTAATTGGTGTTAAGGGTAGACACGTAGGTCACTAAGACAGCAGAAAGAGCAGAAGCAGGTCCACATGTAGGTGGTTACTGATTTTTAACAAAAGTACTGAGTTAATCAGTTAATAGATAGAGAAGAAAAAGACTCCCAGGAGGAACTGTCAGCACACAGGAGACACAGTCGGCCTCGCCCTTGGCTGGCTGAGGAAGGATGAGGAACAGTGTATCCCCAGTGTAATGCACCCAAAGTTGGGTCTGAGGAGTGAGATGCTTCTCAGATAGCTCCATGAATTTCCGTAGCTACCTTTGATTCCAGCAGAGTACTAGGCTTGTAAAATAATTGCTGAGCAGTGTGATTTTTCAATAGCTATATGTCATTCACAAGAATAACAGCCCCTGTATTCTCCCACTAATTGAATCCCTGCTTCTCAGCAGATACTGGATAGATAAGCTCTGAAACTCTCTCCAGAGGACCAGCTTTAAAAGGAAGGAAGCAAGAGATTGATTAAACAGGACACCAATGGTGGGTTCTGTTCTGCCTGAGCCCTTGGTGGAACACGATCCCAGCCACACCCTCCCTCAGGCTGCTCCACCAAAGCCAGCGCTGGTCTCGCCCTGCCACCAGCTGGAAGCTGTTTTGATCTTGTGATCTAACATCAAATTAAAGGTATGCAATAAAGCACATGGTGCAAAGTGACAGATAGCAACACACAGATAGCAACATACATCCTTAGACACTGGGATAGGGCAGGTGCAGCTGGCATTCATTGACTTGATCCATTTCAAAGCTGCCAGGAGGAATTGCAGAGTCTTAGGGAAGAGCATATGCTAACGTGAGAAGAGAATGCTCAAGTGGTCAGTGTGCTGAGAGCCAGGCGCTCGCTCTCTCTCTCTCTCTCTCTCTCTCTCTCTCTCTCTCTCTGTGTGTGTGTGTGTGTGTGTCTGTGTGTGTGTGTCTGTGTGTGTCCGCGCGCGCACGCGCGTGTGTGAGAAAGAGAGAGGAATTTGCTAAGAGGAATTTGCTCATGCCATTATAGAGGCCAGCAGCCTCCAGCCCACAAAGAGCATGTCTTAGCTCTAGTGCGAAGGCAGGAGAAAGCTGATGTCCCAGTTTGCAGGCTATTAGGCAGGAAGCAGTCTCTCTTACTGCCAGGAAAGTTGGCCTTTTGTGCTATTCAGGTCCTCAGCTGAATGTGTGAGGCCCAATCCATTGGGAAGGGCCATCTGATTTACTCATTTGTCCAATCCAAATGTGAGCTGTGTGCAAAAATGTCCTCACAGAAACACTCGGAATGATGTCAGACCAAATCACCAGGCTCCTGTGACCTGGCCAAGTTGTCACACAAAATTATCTATCCCAGGTGCTTTGAGGATGTAAATGCTGACCAGGTATTCTAAGGAGAGTTTGATGAGTGGACCCCTTAAAATTTAATTTAAAATTGTTCAGCACTATGCATAGATTTTACAGCAGGGGGAGAAAGAAAAAACAAGCGTTCTTATTGCTGCATGCTTAAGTGAGAGGAGCTACTTGGGAAGGGATCTTCCAATTTTCACCACAAAGCCGGGGAGGAAATGGCACACATTAACTGTAATTTCCAGCCCCTGACTGGGCCTGATAACCTCACGTGCAACTGGTAAGTGAGCTGAAGAGCTCATCCATGAAGGGGGAAAAAAGATGGTTATTTTATGGATGTTTAAACACCTACAGCTTCATTAAGCTCTTTCTTCATCTGCTTTCAGAATGTAATCGCCCTTCGTGGGTGAGAGATCTCGTTTACCTGGACAAGAGTCTCTCCATCTGCGCTGGTTTCCAGGAACAGGACAATGGCTGCCCTCACACAGCCCCTTGGACTCTGTTGGCTTTTCTTCTCCCCTTGACAGCTGAGTTCCCCTTCTCCCAGGAGCACTGCCCATGGCCAAGGCCAGCCTGCTGGCCACAGGCAGCCAGGTCCTCTGGCCATTCCATGGGATGCCGAGCTCCAAAGAGCTTTGATTTCTCCAAGTTTCCTCACGTTTTAGTTTTTCCAAACAGAAGGGACACAGAAACAATAATCAATAATCTGTTCCTACCAATAATTAATCAGTAATCTCTTCCTACTAATAATACTAACTCATCATTAATCTATTCTTACTCATTCCTCTCCTGTGCCTGCCCCACTTCGCTCTCTCAGCTCCGTCTCTTTGTGTGGAAGTCCCACAATGCTTTTGAACCAGTCTCCAGTTCTGCTGTGGAAAGAAATGTGGGTACACTCGACTGACTGTGCCCAAATTAGCTTCAATGTTTGACATTCTCTTCTCTTTTCCATGGCCACCACCAGGGTCTCAGCACCCATTCTGTAGTTATCCTACAACTATGCAAGCCTACTCATTTTATTCTTGTGCTTAAATTTTTCAAAGATGTATCCATTTCTCTTGGGACAAAATCCAAGCATGTATCCTGTCCATGCAGAGGCCTCTGTGACCCAACTTCTCTCTCACAAGCCTCCTTCCGCCCTTCACTCTTTAGTTACTTCAGCTTACCATTTTCCTTCTCCTAATCCTACTTTCCATTAGCTCATTCCAATAGTGCTAAGTGTTTAGTCATCAGTAATGCTTCCCAGGGAATCATCTGTGACTCTTCAGACAAGTCCATGTCCTATGCTGCTCTAACACCACATAATTGTACTTAGCAATGCCTTATTGTTACAGATTTATCAATAATTTATTCCTTTTTAATAACTACTCAGAGGAGGGACTGGCCCTCTCCCAGGCATGAGAAGAAGGGAGCTCTGGCTAGAGCAGCCTCTGGAGAGCTGGTGTAGCAACCCACTGCTACTGATGTGTCAACTTGACTGGATTAAGAACTTCCTAGTAGATTGATTAGCAAAGCACAGTTCTGGATGTGTTCTGTGGATGACTGACATGGGAACAAGTAAACTGAGGGGGGAAGTCCCACCCCAGATGTGGGAGGCTCCAACCATTGGGCTGGTGGCCTGGAGGGGATAAAAAGGGGAAGGAAGAAGGAAATGTGCCTGTTTTAGAAGAGCTCCCAGTCTTCACTGTCACCTTTGGAGACAGCTCTCTATATGTTTCTTCTGCCATCTAATGCAGACTTGCACCCTCTGGTAAGCTCAGTGATTAGATTCATTTTACCCCCAGTAGCCTTTTAAAAGCTGAGATACAAATAAATTATAGCACTCACTCCTTTTTTTTTTAGCTCTCCACTTTTGATTTTTTTTTTACTTTTGTTTGTGTGTGTATGTGTGTGTGTGTGTTGGAATGGAACTCAGGGCCTTGTATGTGTAAAGCACATGCTCTACTTCTGAGCTGTACCACCACCCTCTGGGCTCCATTGCTATTCCTAGATAAGAAAACTGAGACTTAAAGAAGATGATGCTTTGTTCTCCAAATGAACAAGGAGCAATAACAGAGCCTAGATTTAACCCCAGAGTGTGAAACTTTGTTTTCTCTACTGAACACCCAATCCTCAGTTGGCGAATTCTCTCCACACTTCATCTGAAAGATAAATACTTGGGGCTGAGTGTGCTCTTTAAAAGTGAACAACTCAGTGGTTTCTAGTTCACTCACAAATATATTTAGTTTGTCATCATTACCAGTAATTCCATATGGGCAAGAAACCTCATTCCCATTGGTGGTCTTCTCCATCCATCCACTCCACAGTGGCTGGAACCATCTGTCTATTCTCTGGCTCTATGGACTTGCCAATGCTGGACATTTCAAATAAATTGATTTCATATCACATGTGATCTTTCATGTTTGGCTTCTTGCCACAGGAAGTGAAGGCTAAGGCAGAGTTGTTGCCTGCCTGGCTGAGGTGAGTATGTCCCAACACATACAACGCTCAGCACAGATTCGGAGACTTAATGCTTCCAAGTACTGAGGAAATGTGTGAACATTCTTTAAACTAAGCAAGTCCTTAGACATCTGATAAGCTGACCAGAGACTTTGGTGGCTTGGGTATACATAGGAAACAATAGAGACTTTGCAGAAAAGTAACTAAGCAAACATACAACAAAATAACTACAAACAGCAACAACAACAAACCCTCGGAATTGGGGATATCTGATTTCCAGCATTGTTCATTTGATTATTTAAAAGATACCATTTTCAACAAGAAATAATGAGGAATATACAGAAACAAAGAGGCATGGGTAGGGTTGGTGATGTAGCTCAGTAGTTAGAGTGCTTGCCTAGCAAGCTCAAGGCCCTGAGTTCGATCCCAGCACCAAAAAAAAAAAAACAAAAAAACAAAAAAAACAAACAAAAAAAAAAAAACAGAGCATGGGGGAGTTCTAAGATCAGCCAGAAAGGGGAACTTAGGCTTTCCTAGGTCTTTCTCAGCACACACATTGCCCCCAGCACACCTATAGTCCTATTATGCATGAGCTTCTAGATGGGCAAAAAGACAGCAGAGCTTGTGAGAACTCCGATGAGCATCTCCTTCTCTAGATTTTCCTTTTAAGGTTTTTGGTTAGCCTCTTGTTTATTCAACTGGCACCCACAGCCTTGAGCTGTTGCAATGTAAATGCTTGCTTCTAAATGTCTCTAACAGATGCCCCTGGAAAAAGGCTTTTTGCACTATTAGGATCTAAATCAGCCCCCAAGAAAAGCAACCATTCAAGTGTAGTCTTTCTCAAAACTAGGACGCATGTTAAATAAAGGCAATTATCTTGGAATAAGGCTGTAAGGGGGATTCAACTTCATTTTACCCACTCACATTGTTTGTACCAGAGTGGTGGAAATCAGATCGTTAACAAGCAGACTTGCATTCGTCAGTCAACTTTCTGTTGCTGTATCAAATGCTTGAAATCATCAAGTTATATGAGAAAAGGTTTTTATTAATTTTTATTTTATTGATTTATTTAGACAGTCTTCTTAAGTAGCCCAGATGGGCCTTGAACTTGTGATCCTCCTGCCTCAGACTTCTGAGTAACTGGGATTATAGGCATGTGGCTCTGCACTCAGTTTAAACAGAAAAGTTTTATTGTGGCTTAAGGTTTGAAATGTTTCTGCACACTTCAGTACACTGCAGATCCTACTGCTTTGGGGTCTGCATCAAGGCAGCACATCCTGGCAGGGAGTAAATGAAGGAGAAAAATTGACTTGACCAGTAAGCAACAATGAGACAGAAGAGAGAAGTGTTACCAATTCCTATCAAGGCCATGCCTCTAATGACCGAAAGACGTTCTGCTGGGTCCCACCTCCAAAAGCTTTCACTAGCTCCCAACAGCACAAGACATGAGAGGGAGACCAACACTGTACCACGTGGAGCTTTGGAGGGAACTCCAGGCCCACACTACAGCAGCACCGTTGGTCTCCCAGGCTGTCACAGGGCTGCAGTCAGGGAGGTTGCAATGCAGAAAACTGAAGCATCGTGGAGCTCACTGATTTTGCTGAGATTTGTTACTTTTCCTGGATTTCACATAAAGCTTCAGTTACTGCACAGAGTTCTAGAAAATTAGATTCCGACACTTCTAGCTGTTTTCTTGTTGCTTTTATGCAGAAGAGAATTTTCAAACATCCCCTTCCACCACTTCTTCTGCTTTCTCTCCTGTGTAGCTTTTTCAGAATCAATTCAGAGAAGAACCGATAGTGAAAATGTCATCATAATAAAATTTATAAAGTAACTATTTAAAACAATGAGTCAGAACTTCCGAAGGAAAACACTAATTTTGTAGTTTGTGGCTTAATATCTTTCTCCCCTGTTAGGATGTAGTGTGAATGTGGGCCAGATTCTGAAATCTCTTCCTGTTCAGGACTACAACTCCAGGGCACCTCGATGTGACCTAGATAAAGAGGTGATCAATAAATATGTATTCAATGGACAAATGGATGGAGGAATGGAGGGGCAGCCTCTCAATAATGACATCTAGGATGCGCCCTCGATTCTTTCTTGTCTTTTCTTTTTTTGGTATCACCTCTCTGCTTTCCCTTCATGGGACTCCTTAATGTTCACTCCCTCGCCTAAGTATCTTCATCTGCCCACCCCATTCCTTGATGCTCGAGGACCCCATTGCCCTGCCGTCACCAACCAGAACCTCCTGTGCTATAGTGTAACCTTGAGCAATTGTTAGGCAAGCTTCCTGCTCTTGGTACTCTGGCTAGTCCTTCACGGTGGTATCCCAGAGCATCCTGATTCTCAGCAGTACATCTTGCAAAGTTAGGTTGCAGATAAGGGTGCATTTTCATGGTGGAGCTTGCAGCCTGGTAAGATTACATAAGCATTTCTTTATGAATTTATTTTTATTAGTCTATGTTTGTAGTATATAATGTTTACATTCCTCATGTGGAGTTAGCACATGCACACAATACATCTTAATTCCTTTTTTTATCCCCTTTCCCTTCCCTCCCTCCCCCTCCTTCCATCTATTGATCCCATTCCCCTTTGAGAAAGAGCTATCTCCCTACTTCCTATTATCTATCCTTTCTTTTGCTCTTCATTTATATTTTGGGTTTCTCATATAAGAGAAACCATCTGACATTGAAGCTTGTGTGTCTGATTTATTTCATTTAATATTATGGTCTCGAGGTGCATCGGTTTCCCTATGTTTCTTGAAGACCTGCTTGCATCAGAATTCCACTTGCCTCTCAACATCTTCAAGAATAGCCTTGAGACACAAGAAGAGATTGCCCTGCTCCTTATGAGAGGGAACTCTTGCTTTAACATTGGATGCCCTAGATCCCAATGGGTCACCTCCCTCCTTTTCTCTGAAGGAGTCCACTGAGTTGGCAGCTCATTGACTTCATACACAGGATCTTCCCTCCCCCCACCCCTACTTTCTCTCTCCCCCCAATCCTCATCCTAGTGATGACCTTGATCTCATTCTATTCATTTATTAACCAGAAACCACAAATCAGCAGGGGACAGGTAACAGGATTTGGAGGTAGAAAGCACTGTTTTTCAGCAATTCTAGCACAGCCTGATTCTCCGAGACAGTAAACCTGTCTGTGCATGAGCAGTCCTTAAATGTGTCCCAGATGGCTGAAATCTGCTTTATTTAACTTGTGATAGCACTGGAGAGAAATGAGTGCCCTTCTCAGATCACCGTATGAGACTTTAATGCCTAGAAAATGTAAGCTACTTCCTCCAGCCCTCCTCCCCACTAAAGAACAATAACACTTCCACATGAGAAACTGCCCAGGAGGCTTTGAGCTAGAGTAGCTAATCATGCATTAGCTCTGGCTATTGCTTTGAGTGGCTTAATTCTAAATCTGCTGCTGTGAAAGCTGCCCAGGGTAGAAACGAGACCTACGTCTGATGCCTCAAGACCCAGGGCCTGTGGCTAGCCATTAAGTGGCCATTGAACCTCCTGGATTTATTTGCAAATATTTATGTGTTTGGTTGTTTGTTTCGAGATAAGGTCCATTGCTTTCATCACATTCTCAAAGGAGCCCAGTATCCAAAAGAGGTTAAGAACTACTGGCTTAAATAATTTAAAATGGTCAATTATTTATTTAGCTTTTTAAGCCTGCTTCCTGGAATTGAAATAGCTCAAAACATTCTGCCTTGCCTGCCCAGGCATCTAAATTGAGCTTGAGGAAGAAATTCATTAGCTTCTTCATCTCCCCCCTGTAAAAGTCATCTGGGCCTCTCTTACAGAAGCAAGTTCCTTGGCTTCGTTTCTTTTCTGCAGCAATTCCTGGTGGGTCCTCATTTCTCCACTAAAAACCCTCAGTAACCATAGAAAAAAGAAAATCCAAAAGTAGCCAAACTGGGAGCTCACTGGGAAGTAGGGGTCTGTCCACTCCTGCTGGAACAGGAAGTGACAGTTAGGGTGTGCTCCCCGGAGCTCCGCTTGGTATCTGCCGCTCGCTCAGCACAGCCTCGTGGGGGGATCACAGAAGACAGGTGCTTGGTCCCCTTCAGGAGTCTACAGTCTAATCAGCAAGACTGGAGGCCCTCTTAAAATATAAATGAACTCTCTGAGAAAAGCAGATAAAGCCTTATCTGACATTAATGTCTTAGTGAAAATTTGTTAAACAAATTGGCCTCAGTAAGTGAAGTACGAGATTGTAAATCTTGGATGTGGGGCCCAGTGGCTGCATTCTGCTTTCAGCTGAAGCAGGCGAAGCGATAGCTTGGGCCAGTTTGGGCAATGCAGTGAGGTCCTATCTCTTAAATACAAAACAAGTGGCTGCAGCTGGAGCTCATTGGCAGCACTCTGGCCTGACATGTATGATACCATGGGCCCCATCCCCAGCACTGCAAAAGAGTAAATAAATACGATTTTTAAAAATAATCAAAGCTTCAAAAAAAATCAAAGCTGGAAACCTTGGGGCAATAAATGGTGGAAGAAGCTGCCCTCAGTGGTTGGGGCAGAAGGACCAACAGGACATCATGCTGAGGACAGGACAGCGAGCAATGGAAGGCGTGACCCCACCTGTAGGTGCTCTTGCTGGTGCCCAGTCATGAACGGTAACGTGTGGTCATGTTGGGAATTAAGATGCAACAGAGAACTTTGACATCTGGTGAGTTTTGTGGGCATTAGCTCACTGGCTTGGATACAGAAGCAAACACACTGCTGTCAGAGAGGCTCAAACAATTTTTTTAAAAAGTTAACTTGTAGAGAAAATCATCTCCAACTCCTCCCTCCCTCACCAACGTGATGTCGTCACACACCCTGAAAGTGTCTGCTCCTCCGGCTCACACCAGCTCCCCACTCTGCCTTTTCTCATGCCCTTCCTCTGCCCGAAACTTCCACAAATCCTGCTGTTCGAGAGTATCCTGGGAAAGCACACCCTGGTTCGTTAGCTCTGCTAATATGCTTTTGTTTTTAAATTTTCACTAAATGAATCAGTAAACATAGAAGATAATATTCACTTAAGTATAAATATATATAAGTGCTCCATGGAGTTTGTCTGTTCTTTCCAAATAGAAAGGGAGACTCGACCAGGCATGGTGGTGCATGCCTGTAATCCCAGCACTTGGGAGGCTGAGGTAGGAGGGTCTCCACGTGTTCAAGGCCAGCCTGGACTACAGAGTAAGCTCAAGTCTAGCCTGAAATATATAACAAGACCCAGACCCTGTCTCAAGAAAGAAGAAGAGGAGGAGGAGGTGGAAGAGGAAAAAGAAGAAGAAGAGGAAGGAAAAAAGAAGCGGCAAGACGTATCATGTTCTGGTACAAATTTCCTATACTTAATGTTATCATTATGTATATTTAAAATGTACCATTACAATAAAATAAAATAAATTTTAAAAAGAAGAAGGAGGAGGAGAAGGGGGAAAGGAAGAGGAAGAAGAATAAGGAAGAAGAAGAAGGAGAGGAAAAAGGAGAAGAAAGAGGGAGGAGGAGAGGAAGAAGGAGAGAAAGAAAGGGAGACTCTGCAGCACTCAGTCTGAAGCCCCAACATACTACAGACTCTTATTGGTATGGTCTGTCCCCAATAAGTAAGGACAAGCACCTGTCTCTGGGGTGTCCCTGATCCCTTTGAGGCTGCTTCCCTTGAGGAAGCTATAGTTATTCCAGCTAGTCTTGGGGAATTCTCCAAAGTCCCTTCCTTGATGGCAATCCCTTTATCTGGGAATTTTACACTAGGGAAATATAGGATTTAGTATCTTTTCATGATTTGTATCACTCTTCACTAGAACGGCAGGAAAGTGGTTTTTGTACTGTAACTTCAGTAACTCCACTGAGACATCGAGGCCAGCAGCCTGTGGTGGTGACTGCTCTCTCGATGTGGTAAGCAAGATCTGTCTTCTCTCCCCAAACATCCCCAGCTCTGCCCTAGGAAGCAGGGTGGAGCACAGCCAGGCAGGGGCAGCTACAAGAGACATGGGTCAGGTACGGGGGCCTGTGCATCGGGCAACCAGCTAGAAGAAAAAATGGGATCACTGATTTCACAGACATTGGCACTGAGTCTGGATGTATCATGTTCTACATTGTCGCATTACATTATCTCCTGGTTCTTACAGGCATGACGATTCTCATTGTGCAGAAGGAGAATCCCAAGCTCAGGTATTGTCAGTAGCTTGCGGAAAGCCGCACCGGTTAATTTGTGGAAGAGGACGAGTCTGGCAACAGAGAGAACTGCATGCAGGTCAAACTTCACCCCCTTTATAGTTAGTTCCTTAAGTTCTGTTTCAAAAAAGGAGGTTCCAGGGTTGGAAATCTAGCTCAAGTTGTAGGACACTTGCCTAGCAAGCGCCAGGCCTTGAGTTCGATCCCTGGTACCCCCACACACAAAAAGGAGGTGCTAAAATGACCTTGAACCCAGTACTTTAATTTGGGAACATCAAGGAAAGAGGGCCCTGAGCTCTGTGGCCATCAGCAAGCTAGCTAGCTACTGTGTGCCTCAGTTTCCTCATCTATAAGTTTACTAAACGGAACTGCTTCTCATCTAAGTCTGTAATTAAGAGTTGTGTCATTTATTCACTAATAAAAATGAAAACTCAGCAATTAAACTGTGACATAATGCTAACTTATCCATTAGAATTTTGATTTTATAGAGTTTTAAGTTCTTTTTGAAGCCTAATTAGATATTGGTACTTATCCTATATCATTGCTGTGCATAAACGAAGTGGGAAATGTAGGTGGAATGAGTAGGTTGGGGCCTTCCTAAAACCTTGTCCCATTTAAGCGTTGACCTTTCTGACTCTCTTTCGCCAACGTTCTTGTTTTCTCTGCAGTTGAAAGCCTCAGCGACACCACATGTCTCAAATCGGCTCACCCTGGTCTGTGTGATTACCGCCGAGTCTCCCAGCACAGGGACGTGACTGCCACCAGCCAGCAGCTGTGACAGAATGCGCACATCATCACTGCTTAAATTGAAAGAAATAAGCTTTCCCTAATTAATGAAGATGATGCTACCTATCTCCCAGGCATGCTATAGGGATTAAATACAACAAGGAGGCAGAATAAAATAGTACCAGACATTCAATAAATGTCAGCAATTGTCTGGAGAGAGCTTGTGAACTTTCATAATGACCCTTCCTGCCTGCGAGTTGCCTTTCTCATTTTCCTCTGTGAAGGAACCCACAAGAGTCATTTTAAGCAGACATTGGCAGTGTAAATAGGTTAGGCGCATAAGAAGGCAACATGCGCTTCCTCCTATTTTTCCTATACCCCTTCCTGTACCCCTTAACCCTCAAATTCCTGCGTTTTAGGATACAGAAAAAAAGAAGTTAGGATAACTAATGCAAATAAGTTGGTTGACAAGTATATTACTTCTCAAAACTAAAATAGTTGTGTTTTAGTTTGGAGCCTTCAGGAAAGATAGTGCCTTGAATCAAAACCTCAGAATTTTAACAAACTGGCACACTAGGGGAAAGATATCTAGGACAGACATGAGCTGTATTGCATTATTCTTCCCAACCAGCAAGAGGACGGTAGGAGCTTTGCGAGGATCACATATTCTAACCTGCACTGCTTCCCTGCGACCCCAAGTGAGGCTGGGTCACGTGACCTGGCTCCGCCCATGTAATTAGAGGAAGTGCGCAAGCGCGATGTGCACCTGTTGAAGCGTAAGAGCGATTGTGTGGATTGAGATGATGCTTCCTTTTTTTCCACTCTTAACCCTCAAATTCCTGCTTTTGGAGACTGCTGCATCTGGAGAATGGGATGCTCCAGAGCAAGGCTGATGTTCAGCCTGGATCCTGGCATAGGAAGACATGGCACACCCAGACCCGGCAGTAATGCAGCTGTGCCTCTCAAAAGGCCACTATAAACTGAAGTAATAAATAGCAGGGGGACGATGCCTCTAGGATTTGGTTGTCTAGATCGATGGCAAAGTCATTTTCTCTCCTGAGGAAAGACCCAGCTGCACCTCCTAGACCAGGAGAGGTGAACCTCTGTGTGACATTCACGGACAGACCAACCAACAACAGTCATGTGAGAGTAAGTACAGGGTGGGAATGGAGCCGCCACACATCGGTCTGCAGAAAGAGGTGGAAATTGGATAAATTCTTGACCTTAAAGCTTTACTTCCCAAAAGATCTAGAACACGAGTTCAAGTGGGAAGGGCCAGGTCTGCCTGACTCAGACTTTGTTACAGCTGAACCTCCACATCAGCCCCATGTGAAGAGGTCGAGGACAAAAGCAGAGAACACACGGATGGGTTAGGCACGGTACAGAATTCCCACCTCCCCTCCCCTCCCCCACTCTCAGCCTCTATTTAGTAGGATATAGTCAGCTTGTGGAGCTCAGAGCAAGGAATAATAATGACAACCTACATTTGTGTGATCCTGCTCAGACAATGTAAAAATGGCTTGTTTCTCACTCTTGAAGGATATGGCCAAAGTCATCCTCCACCAAGAAACCAGCTTATGAACCACAGAGACATCCCTGTGTTCGTCTTGTTCCGGATGGACTCCTGTGTCTGAGAAGGAACTCCTACTGCTCACGAACCTTCCTGGCACTTCAGTATTATCATCAGTTTTACTTCCTCGTGGCTGTGATGGAAAAAACAGAAAGAAAATTAAATCATTTCTCTTAAGAACCCAGAGTTTCTATTATCTTCTCTCTCTCTCTCTCTTTTTTTTTTTAGTGTAACTGTGAGGTTTTTTTTCCCTTGAGTCATTTTCCAAGACACTCATGGAGTGTCATAACCTGTAGGAAATAAAAACTCTGAAATATTAATAATTTTAAAAGAAAGAAATAGTATTTAATGTTTCTGCTCTGTATCAAGAAGAGGTATAAATTAACCAAGAGAAAATCTTATTCATTCAGATAAACTCAGTAATGAGATTTGAATTCCTCAGTGCTTGCCAAGTCATAGGTATCTGCACTCCAGCTCTACCGCAACATTACAGGAAGATCCTCCAGCAAGATAACAACAAGGAGGAAATTCAACAAGCTTGAGGGTGATTTCTAACTGGTATGTTAGTGAATGTTCATGAAAGTAGACTTTCTCTAGTGACTGGCAATGGTTTGCCTATCCCAAGCATAAGTTGCCATAGAGTGTTGATTTATTTGGGAAATTTTTATTTTTGCATGAAAAAATTGAAGCACCCTTTGATCTAGTCTCTATGCTATCATATGACTCAACTAGTAGATCTAATTTAATGAGGTTTTATTAGGCTAAGAATTGAATTTTGCAAGAAGATAATATGTGAAAGGGCTCAGAGAAGAGAGAGAGACAGAGACAGAGATAGACAGATCTGATGATGCCATGATGTGAAGGAATAGTTTTCTTACCATATTCTTTTGAAAAATATGACTCATACTAAAACTTCGTCTTTGCAGAGGGGTTAGGAATTAATATTCTGAGGTGTTAGAATAGTATAGTGACGGCAATCTGAATGGAACCAGAAACTGATAGAATTGGCTTCCATGATGGCCTGGTGACCTAACTCAACTTTTGTGGTGCGATTACAAACATTTAAACACCATCTTGTAGGTCAACTCTCTCCCTTCTGGCTTTGGTGGCACCAATTGCCCTGTTGGGAAGGTCGCAGGCATCAGTCACCATGCTGAGAAGGTCACATGAGCTGAGAGCAGCCTCTGGACAGCAGTCTGGCAGGGACTGGGGCCCTCAGCTCACAGCCCACCAAGGAATCAAATCCCCAACCAGGGAGCTGTGCTCACTTTGGCAGCACATCTACTGAAAAAAAAAAAAAATGGGATGATACACAGAAGATTAGCGTGGCCGCTGCACAAGGATGGCATGCAAATTCATGAAGCATTAAGAAAAAAAAAAAAAAAACAGGGAGCTGGGTTGAAAAGTGATCACTCTCCAGTCAAACTATCAAACAAGCCCCAACCCTGGCCAACACCTTACAAGAATCTCTGATGAGAAAGACTAGCTAACCCTTATCAGATTTTTGACTCACAGAAACTATGAAGCAATATATGTGCATTGTTTAAAACTAGTAAGTTCTTGGCCATCTGTTATGAAGAAACTGCTAACTAATACACACATACTGTCTTTCAGAAAGACTCCAGAAACATCTAAAAGCAAAGGAAATACACATTAGAGGTAAAATTAACATCCCTGGCAATAAAGAAAATAGGAACTATACTGGCATGCTGATAAAAAATATTTTTCAATTTGTCAGGAACAGCATGGTAAATTATATAACTAGCTTTGGAGAGGGCTTGAGGAAATAGAACTGCTAGTTTGAGTGTAAATCAGTATAATCTTTCTGGAAAGCAATTTTGCAAAATGTATTAAAAGACTTAAAAATATACTTTCTCTTTAGCGCAGCAATTCCACTTGTAAGAATTTCATCTAAAGAAATAATTGAGTTTGTGTAAAGAAATGTACCAGTGTGTCTCAGTAATTGCTTATAATTGTACAATTTAAAACAAGCTAAAATTAAAAACTATCTAAATATTTAATATGTTGCTTATTTAAAATGAGCTAAAATAACTCCGAAAATAGTTCTATGTATTTTTAAAATACTTAAGGTAGAAAAATATTGAATGGCATAAAATTGTTTTATAATATATTAAGCCACAAAAGACATTATGAAACAGAATGCAACTCTTCGTGTAAATCATACATATATGTATACATATATGTAGCCTGCACAGAAGAAAACTAAAACAATTTACATTAAGATACTTAAAACTGTCAGCTCAGTTACTAGAATTATAGTATTATAGGTAACTGTCACTTTCACATTTGTCCTTTTTTGTATTTTCCCTAATTAAAAAATGATTACAGATTGTTCTTGTGACTAGGAAAAAATAATATGTTATTGTTGATAGTGGAATGCATTTCTTCATGATGCTAGCCAGATAATAGGTTACAATATGCTCATTTTTAAAAAGTCTCTTAGCAACAAGACCTGGATAAATGCATTAAACCAAGAAAACAGTGATGACATATTGTCTCTGGTAAGTGATGACGTTAATCTTTCATTTTGCTCTTGATAGTTAATTTCTCTCTGCTCATACACTGCAGAGGCAATCTATCAGTCCAATGCTAGGATGACTAAAAGCAAAATGGTATCTTAACAGCATTGGCTGTACATGAGAACTGCTGAACTATTAAGTATAAAGGATATAAAGTAATCAAAAGCTATCCTACTCTAGAATATTGAACACACAGAATGTTTTTACAAACTTCTAAGAGAAGAAAAATCTACAAAATAGGGAGCCAATTTACTGCTCCGTGAGAATTTCCCAGAATAAATCATTTATTGTTCACTGAGTTTTAAAATGTGGTCTCTCGTTGAAACTAGCAACACTGCATACTAATCAACCATGACTCTGTCTTGGCCTTTCACCAAGTCTTACATTATTGAACAGCACAGTGTCATTCACGATATTTATTCTTCAGTGAGAAACTTTTTGTCTCAATGTATCAACAGAGCATAAATATGATTAATTAATGATCATTTCCACATACCAGTGTCTGCTTGATAACTTGATTTTCTCAGGCATCTACACATATGGTGTGAGGAAGCAAGATTAGGAGCTAAATTGGTGATAGAAGACAATGATGGAAATGAGGTTTACTGCTGTTAAAGGACAAACAGGACTGACCACTGTATTAGATTCTGCACAAAAATAAGCACTGCGTATAAGTTTTGTATAAAACAGAAGACCTCACATGTCCCGATGTTGGGGAATACCATCTCGTCTAGTAAACAGCAAAGCAACACAGGCTCATCTGTCAAGTGCATGTGTGCATAAGAAAGAACATATGAAAGAAGGGCCTGAAGGATCAGTGGAAGGCATCCAAGGTCATAACCAAAGTCATGATCCAATCAGAGCAGCTCTTGACCTGCAGTGGAACTTCCCTCTTCCCTTCTGCACCATTTTTCTTTCATGATATATTGTTCACCGTGCACCTCTGTGCCACCTCAAACCCATAGTATGGCAGTCATCTCAAACCCATACATAGTATGGCAGTCATCTCAAACCCATAGTATGGCAGCCCAGACGCAGAGGAGGCCTGTTGCTCTGAGCTGCGATTTGTAGGGTTTGAGCACCTGCTGCACTCTGCTGGGATTTAGGGATCTGGCGTCTGGCATATGTGCTTAGTCCCAGCCAATAGGTATGAGTGGCAACACGATACCAACTTTTCTCTGAATGACAACATTTCTAAGATACCTGAGCAGACTCTCGGGGACACAGGATAAGGGGCAGGTCTAGCAATGGTCTAAGAAGAGGCTCATCATTCCAGTTGTTCACCAGGCAAAGCATCACCTGCTTGGCCCATATATAGCACTCAGCTTCCAACAAGGTGGAGGTGAGCAGAGTGAATGTGCAAGGAGAAATAAAGGTGAGTGGTAGTCTCTCTCCAGGCCTGTGCTGCTGAGCATCCTTCTGCAGCAAGAGCAAAGCTAGACTCCAATTCAGCTATGCAGCTTAATGGCTTAGTGGCCTTGAACAAAGTGCTGTGTTTCTTGAGGACAGAACATGTACAGCCCAACTACAGCACCAAGAGAATGCTGCGCAAGTCAGCAGGTGATGGAGGACACATGGTCATTATTGCTAATGTCCTTTCCTTAATCTGAAGGAAGCATCCCCCAGCCTTCTGCATACTCTGTAGGACATTTAAATAAATGCTGTTATGGCTTAGAGCTAAAATATTCCCCAAAAGTCTCAAGTGTTTGGGAGGTGATTGGATTATGGGGCACTATACTCATCAGTGGATTCATCCATTGATGAGTTCACAGCTGACTGGGCTGTTAGGAGGCAAGGCTCAGTTGCAGGTGGGTCACTGGGGCTTGACCTATAGGAGTGTACTCTTCTCCCAGCTTCCTGGTCACCATGAGGTGAGCAGCTTTCCTCCACCAGGCCCTTCCGCCATGATGACTCTGCCTTGGAGCTAGCTGACCATGGCCTGAGCCCATTGGAAATAATGACCCAAATAAACTTCTACTTCTTTACATTGTGGGTGCTGGGCCTTGTGTCGCAGTGACAGGAAAGTGACTAAGACAAACACTAACCTATTGTTGGGTCACTGATGGCCTGGGAGGGAGATCTAGCTGCTGTAGCTGCCATGTCATGGGTGTTCAGAGAAGAGGCTGTCCTAACTCTTCGGGAGACTGTGTCACAGCTGGTGTGTCCAGTAAGCCTTGAGGTCAGCTCAGGTATTTCCCTGAGCAATATTTTCTCTTGGCTTAGAGGGGGTGGCCAAAGGACATGACATCTACATTCAGTAGTTCTCTGCCTGTGCTTAACAATCTCAGGGTTAGAGTGGAGTTGTCACAAATTGAATGAAGAAGAAATATGAGCTGTTTGAGTGAGACCATCTGCCTTGACCACATAAATTATGAGGTGACATCCAGCCTCTAGCATCCAGGAAATACTTCCATAGAAATTGGTGTGCTTTCTGAAGCAGGATGAATCTCAGAGGAACATCTTTTAAGGAGCATCAGTGGCCATCCACGCTTGGTCAGGAGAATGAGTGTCTCAGGGTCCCACAGGCAACAAGTTCCCCTCATATGAGGCTACCTCCCTTATACAGCTGGCCTTCCCATAAGTGGGGCCACGAGAGCTCATTAATCCCACAGTCTTATCTGCATCCATGAACGTGGTCTGAAACGATGGCCATGTATCATGGTGCGGTTGGATAAGAGCTCAGGTCCAGCAACCAATCAGCCTGGATTCAAATATGGCTGTACCGTGTGACCTCAACCAAGTTATATAACCTCCCTGTTTCTCAGCTTTCACATTTATAAATTAGACATAATAATAGCTACCACTTCGTGAAATGATGGTAATAAATTACACATTGGAAGGAGTAGATATATATAATTTGGAGCCATAAAAAGTATATCATGAATTCTTCCTAAATTTTAGCTCTTATTTTCATACCAGGGAGTTGGGAGCAGTTTGAACAATGAAATACCTCTGTGGCATCATTGATCAGAAGTCCCCAGTCCCAAGAGCAACCCTTCACTTCCCGCTCCCTTCTCCTCTTTCCAAATGTGCCAATCTCTAGGCTGGGAGAGGCAGCCAGAGTCTGTCTGGGTGGAGTATGTCCTGGAGAAGCCAAGCACATCTCCAAGGAAAAGTTTCAGCTCACAGGGACAATTCATTCACCTATCTGCTCAGAGAATATTTCTTAAGTGCTTCTTAAAATCAGAAACTTGGTCAAGTACAGCTGATGTACTAAAAATCACAATTGCCAAGGTCTTTACCATCAGGAACTAGTCAGCATAGGCAGCCCGAGTTCTTATCAAAATAACACAGAGTGCAAATCAAGTCCCCACTAGAAAGAAAATCATAAAAATGTTAACAGTGATGTTCCCCTGGGAGAAAGGGGCCGTTAAAGGTGATTTTTTAGTCCCTATTTTTCACTTGCCTGTGTTTTATAAATCTCTAGAAGATTGTATCACTTTAAAGAAAGCTTATCTGCATATTTTTCCTGCTTTTAGAAGAAACCAATTTGTCACTTTGTGAAAATGAAAGTTTGGATTCAGATGGGCTTTGGCAATAATCTAAGAACTGTATTTTGTGAAGAGTTAAGGGAGTTAAGGGGAGACATGGGAAAAATCCTGACAGCAGGCTGATGGGGACAGGCAAGTGACAGAACAGAGCGTCCAGTGTGGGCCAGGGTGACCTTGACCTTCCTTCCTAAAGCAGAAACGGGCAGGGAGAAATATCAGCCGGCCAGCAGAGAGGGGAGCTGTCCACCCTGCCGATCCCCTGCAGGCAGGACCAGCGGCCCCAGGCCTGGCCTCTCAGCTGCCCACTGCACCCTGGCGTCCTGGTGGAGGAACTCATCTTGGCAAAGGTGTGCAGCGTTATCACTGTAGCCAACCCGGCCTTACCTCTGGGTCCTGAGCTCAGCCCCTCTCAGCTAAGTCAAGGACGTGCCTCTTGTTCTTGTCCGACATTGCCTGAAGCTGTGACCCTGGGGGCAGATCACTCCTCTCCTCTCACACCTGGAGTGACGACCTCAATCTCATCTGGGAGTCGCAGCTGCTGAGTATGTGGCTTTCCCTGGTGGGTGCTCTCCACACTCTGAAAGGATTCCTAGCCCTGACAAGCCGTAATTTCCAAGCAGGTTCACTGCCCGTCTGAGTTTTGAGGTTAACCTAAGATAGGAAAATCAACAGGATGTGCAGAAGTTTTCGAGGTTTTATTATTCCACCGCAGCCAAAGGAGACAGCCGAGGGGAGGGCTGAGCGTGAGCCTGGTCCAAAGTGCAACCGCTTTAACAGCACCTCCCTGGAGGTGAACTTGCACACCAGGAAAAGGGGTCCTGTTTTACGTGTGTAGCTCAGTGACTTTTGACAAACATACATACCCATTATCACTGCTTGCAAGACAGGGAATTCTTCCATCACCCCACAAAGTCTCACGTCCCTTCGCAGTCAGTTTCCTTAACCCCTGGAGGCAAAACTATTGCTCTTTCCACCACTACAGATCAGTTTGCCTCTGCTAGGACTTCAGAGAAGCAGAGTCATATGCTATGTACCATCTTCAAAAGAAATGCTTTAAATCCATGCAAGTATCAGTTTGTCACTGAGTGTTTTGTCCACGACACATCTACTCATCGTTCTTGCCTGCCACCATCTCTACTGTGGTGTTTACTTAATGTTGTGTTTCCATCATTCTTTCTATAAGCATTAATTAAAATTCCCTTTTCTTATATTTAGATTATGATTTATATTAAGTTGGAGTCGTAGATTTCATCCTATGGCTTACTATTCATTACTATTATTTACCGTCTTCTTCAAATTGTTCCAGAATTGACTGCTGGGCGACATTAGCTCATGCTCTAATACATTCATCACGCTTACAGAATTCCCTTAATTTTGTAGTTTGAAAACTGTTTTTTGATAGTCACGATGCCTCTTTTTTTTTTTAAAGCTGCTTCATTTTTATCTTTCTTTGTATGTTCCTGTTTGAAAAATTGGATGGCAGTCAAGTTCTTTTATCTTTGTAAATTATTTGATCTTTTGCTTAAGGCATTGAGACTTTTTTCTTCATCTTTGAAATCTAAAGGTTTTGCTGTGAAGTGTCTCAGAGTTGATCATTCTGAGTTAATGTTCCCAGGTACCTGATTAGGATTTCCAGAGTACAGGACTTCGAAGTAAACTTTTTGCCTTGCTCCACAAATTTTCTTGAGTTATAATTTTAAAAATTAGTCCTTATACAAATACTTCGTTTTCTTTCTCCAGTTCCCTTGAGATTTCAGTCTTATTCCTATTCTGCTTAACTTCAGCTTCCACTACTTTTTTCTCTAGTGCTTTTTTAAACCTTATTTTCAAATTATCTATTTCATTCTTTTCTTGCCTTTCTTCAATGGTTCCCTTTTTTTTTTTTTTTTTTTTTTTTTTTTTTTTTTTTTTTTTTTTTTTTTTTTTTTTTTTTTTTTTTTTTTTTTTTTTTTTTTTTTTTTTTTTTTTTTTTTTTTTTTTTTTTTTTTTTTTTTTTTTTTTTTTTTTTTTTTTTTTTTTTTTTTTTTTTTTTGGTTTTTGGTGCTGGGGATCAAACTCAGGGATTTGTGCTCGCTAGGCAAGCTCTCTACCACTTGCGCTAAATCCCCAACCCCTCCCATTAATTTTTTTAGCCCAAGTGTTATAACCTATTACTAAAATCTGAAGTATTCCAGTGAACTCTCTGGGATTTTTGTTAGGTTTTTTCTCCTGTGTCTTTATTAGTACATGTTTGCAGTACATAATGTTCACATTCATCTTGGGCAATTTGTACACATACATAACACATCTTAAATCTGTGTATGTGTGTGTGTGTGCCCTTCACCTCCCCTCCCTCCAACTCTTCTTCCCAGCCCCATTTGCAAAAGCTTTATTTGAACTTTTAAATTTTATTTTTAATTGGCAAGTAACAATGTTTATGGGATACCATGTTTTGACACCTGTATACATTATGGGATAATTAAATGAAGTGAATTGACCTATCCATCACCTCCTCTTACCACTTTTCTTATGATGAAGACATTCAGAATCTCTCATCAATTTTGAAATACACATTACATTATTATTAACTGTAGGCCATTGTGTTGTGTAATAGCGTTCTTGAACTTACTTCTCCTATCTAATTGAAATTATACATCTTTTGCCCAACATCTGCCCAACAAATTCTCCAACCCTAACCCTTTACAACTACCGTTGTTTTCTCAGTTTCCCTGAAATCAAATATTTTAGATTCTATATTTGGATGAGATGATGCAGTGTTTGTCTTTCTATGTCTGGCTCATTTCATTTAACACAATGTCTTCCAAGTTCATCCACAGTGTCATAAACGAGTTTTATCTTTCTTCAGACTGACTAACCTCCCATTATGCTCATATACAGCATATTTTCCTTATCCATTTATACACTGACTGAAGTGGATCCCATGTCTTGGAGATCGTGAATAGAGCTGCCCTGGACAAGGGCATGCAGGTGACTGTGACACACTCATGTCATTTCCCCTGGATGTGTGCCCAGAGATTGAATTGCTGGATCATACGGCAGCTCTATTTTTCATTTTTTAAGCAAACTCTTTACTTTTATTTTAATTGAAGTACCAATTTGCAATCCCACCAACAGTATTCAGGGGTTCCCCCTTTTCCACATCCTTGCCCATATTTGCTGTCTTTTGCCTTTCTGAGGATAACCATTTTGAGGTAGTATCTCACTGAATTTTTATCTTGCATTTCCTCGATATTAGTATTTTGAGCACCTCTTCATATACATGTTGGCCATTTGTGTCTCTTCTTTTGAGAAATCTCTATTTAAGTCCTTCGCCATTTTTAGTCAGATTATTTGCTTTCTTGCCATTGAGTTGTTGAATTTCTTATATATTTTGAATAGTATACAGTTATCACATTTATGGTCTGCAAATATTCTTTCCCATTCCTTGGATTGTCTCTTCATTCTCTTCACTGTTTCCTTGTATGTCTTTTCTAGGTAATTTGGACACTTGGTAATATTATCAGATTTAGGGCAGATTACATTTTCTGGCAATGGATTTGCATCAGATTGAAGCCCAGAGATAACTCCCTTCTTTCCTCTTCCCTGCTCTTCTCCAGGAGTCTCTTCGGCTTCTCACAAGGTTTTGAGCAGGGCGTGGGTGGAGAAGGAAGGGGGCGCTCAGTGATAGGATGTAGCATCCCTCCTGCCTTCTTTTACTTAGTGAGCTATTTTGAAGTTTGGTCATTGCCTATTTTCAAATTATGCTGAAAGTATGGGGGTATTTTTCCTTTTCCTTTCTTGTTCTTCTCCATATTTCCGGGAGAAAAATTGGGGTTGTGGACCTAACTACTGCCCGTGTTTTCATGTTTTCACTACCTGAACGCATTTATTATTTTCTTAATTCAGCGTTTTCTCTGTCTCTTTCTCTCTGTGTCTCTCTCTGTCTCTATCTCTCCCTATCTTTTTCCTACCTATGGGGACCCCTGTCCCTATATTCCCCCCTCTGAGAAAAACATCCAACTTCTGCTGGGGATCTGGGCGAAGACCGATCTGGGCGAAGACTGATCTGGGTACTTCAAGCTGAATGGGGTTGTAGTTAGGGAGCAGTGGATAGCAATCTTTAGCAGGGAGATTTTTTTCTAATGGGCCTCAGCAGAAGATGTCTGGCAGCTTTATAGTGGGTTTCATCTGTATGATCACTTGGGGTTTGGCAGCCTCTAGGCAAAGAAGAAAAAAGAAAGCTTTATCAAAAGGTTAAGGGCATGTATGACTAAAGCCTGAGTAACAGGATGGTCACTTTCCTTCCATTTGAAGGATTTCTTTTAACTGTTTCTTACTCTGCAGGTAACTGAAATATCATATGTCACACCAACTTTGATGTCATATTTAAGGGTTAAGCTAGAGCCTACAAGATCACCAAATTTTGAATTTAATCAACTCTTGGACTCTCTGTTACTCCTTCTACTTTTCAAAATACCTGTTGAGAAATCTTTGATTGACCCTTCCCTAAACCTCATCCTTGATTCCATGGTACAATCATCAGGTCCTACCCAAGCCCTTTAGGACAAGAAATTAATTTACCAGGCTTGAGAATGTAGGTTTCTGGATCCCTCTCTGGAAATAACTCTCAGATGAAGAGAGTTCCCTTGGTTAAGGCCATGGCTTTCCCTGGAGTCAGCCCATGAATAGTGGTACAGGAAAGCCCCTGCTTTCCTGTACTTAGTTCAGTGTGACTCTAAGGAGTAATCCCAGCTCCAGAGCAACCCTGGGATCTGCTGAGCCCTTTTGGAACCAGATCATAGTTTGCCTTCTGCCTGTACCATTCCTGGGGTGATCCATCCTCCACGGGTGTTTATCTCAAGAGTAAAACCCCCAAATTTCCCACAAAAATGGTCTGCATCATGGGTAACATGTGGTCTGTTTCATGGAGACGGTTCAATGTCAAAAGTTCTCAGATTTGGGTCACTGAATTACCTACCAGGGGGCTGGCTGTCAGCACCTCATCACTGATGACAGGTAAAGCCCAGGAGCCCCACTCTGCTGTGGTGACAGAACCTATCAGCTTTTCCTTGGTGGGACATGATGAGAGGCCAGAAAGGAAACTGGTAGCTGCTGCAATATGATGTTTCTCTGCTTTTGGAGAAGGTGGGGGAAACAACAATCATAGGAACCATGGAATTTAATGACTGAAGCAGGGGGGGAAAAATCAGTGAAAACTGAAGGCTATTAACCGTCAATTAAAGACACAGTATGAAACCAAAAGACGTCTTGGTTGGTGTATAAAAAGATTTCTATCTTCTGCAACCGAAGAGCAAGGGAGAAGTCTAGGCATTGGGCCCAGAATTTGGTCATAAGACAAGCAGAGCTCCAGCAGCGATTGAATCCTCAGCCCCAGCAGGAATGCTAGGCCAAGGTCAAAGCCATGATGCAGAAGAGTGGGACTTTGTGACTTGGAGTAGGAAAATCTGAAAATATGCAATGAAAAATCTTGAATCCAAATCCCTCAGGATCTGTGAAGGAGCCACATCTTCCCAATTGTCTAACTTTCTTCTTTCGCTTAAGACGACATAAAAGATGCTGTCTTGGGACACTCCTTCTCCCTGTCCCCACCGAGGCTACCCCAGGTTTACACATGTTGCCCCTCCTGGCTACCAGACCTGTAACAAGGATTATGCAAAACAAGGTCTGGCTAGAAAAGTTGTGGGTCTGCCCAGAGAGAAAAGGGACCATGCCCTGCAGGAGCTGTGGTAATTCATCAAGAGGCTCTGGAAAGGGCCAGGAGGGCATTACAGACCAGGTTGCCCAGGGGACGGGACAGGGCATCCAGAATATGGAGGGAGCCAGCCAGTGGGAGTTTATGCATTTGGGTGCACTTGGGCATGACAAAAGATTAGCATCCTGGCAGCAGCTTCAACAGCAGTGTTAACATGCTAATGAGACAGCTCTTAGAAGCTCGGAGAAGGCAGTCGCCCACACTAAGTGTCAACGCCAGAACTGCCTGGGTAGTTGGTGGAAGGAGAGATCGAAGGCTCAGTGAAGCTGACATTTTGGAAGGCACGAATACCAAGTGAGATGCCAAGTGAGACGGCATGGAGTGATGAGGAGAACCCTCCCCACCGGGGACACACTGAGCCAGGGGGGAAAGATGCTCTCACAGATGCGAACTCATTGTCATCGATGGGAATGCGAGGTTCGCTGAGTAACAGAAATGAGGTGGCAGTGCTTAGCCACCAGGAGCAAAGTGCAGACAATGATTACTGAGTTGCAAGCCCCAAGTGGCCGTCAGGGTTTCTGATACTGTAAGAGCTATGGACGTGTTAATAGGATCCAGTGGCCCTCGGGTCAAGGACAAATGTCCAGAAGGCTGAGGAAAGCCAATTCCAATAACCACTGTGATCATATGCCAGCCTCTAGGCCTGGCCACTTCTCAGAGCCCATGGCCTGCAGGAGAAGCTGGTGCCTGGGTGCCAGGACTCTGACACCATACCAGTTGTATGCAGCTGGCCCGTCCTCTCCCCCGCAGGGGGCTGCTGCCAGTTTTGTGGGTGACACACCATGGGAAGAGTGAACCCTTGCCTTGTGCAGTGAATGGCTGCTGGGCAGAGGGGCTCAGGTTTAGAAAGTAACATCACAACCCTCCTCCCCAACAGCCAGTGGTGTAGCGGGGAGAGAGACGGTCACTGGAGTCCTGAGTCCAACTTGGCGTCTGATGGGTCCATGGGTACAATGTCCACAGTAGAGGGATGTACACTCATAGGACGGACCCTGGAGAGTTGTCTGGCCTGGATAGAGATGGAGCCAGATAAGCTACTTCCCACTAAGGATGTACCTGTCTACCAGGATAGTTCATGTAAGTGGAATCGTACAATGAATGACCTCCTGTGTCTAGCGTCTTTTTCTTCTTAGGATAATGTTTTTGAGGCTCGTTGCATTGTAGCATATATTAGTACTTCAACTCCTCTTTATAGATTAATGGTAGTGTATTATGCATATATTCCACAATTCATTCACCATTTCATCCACTATTGGGCATTTCAACTGTTTCCACCTTTGGATTCCTTGCTGCTATGAAAAAGCATGCACATGTGTTTGTTGGCAACTGCCTTCAATTTTGGGGGTATATCCTAGTGTCAAATTGCTGGTTCATATGATAATTCTGTGTTTAATCATTTGAAAAACTCCTGGACTATTTTCCACAGCTGCTGAATCACTTTATATTCCTACCAGCAATAGCCAAGAGTTCCAATTTCTCCCAGCCATAACCACCCTGAGTTGAATGTGAAGTAGTAATTTAAGGTTCTGGTTTGTATTTCCCTCATAACTAATAATACCAACCATCTTTTCACGTGCTTCCTGGCCATTCGTGTATCTTCTCTGGAGCAATATCTCCTAGAGTCCTTAGCCCATTTTTACAACTGGGTTATTCGTCTTTTTGTTATTGAGTTGTAAAGTGTTCCTTCTGTATTCTGAATACAAGGCCCTTTATCAGATGTACGACTCAAAACTATTTTATACTATTCTGTAGGTCTTTTCACGCTCTTGATCATGTCCCTTCATGCATGCAAGTTTTAAATTCACACGAAGCCCAAATTATCTATGTTCCTTTTGTTGATTATGCTTTTGATGTATGTGATGTCCAGTTATCCCCCCATTAAGTGATCTTGGCCCCTTGTGGAACATCATCTGACCATAGATGGCCATAGATGTGTGACTTTATTTCTGGGCTCTCAATTCTATTCCATTGATTAAATGTCTATCTCTCTGTCAGTACCATACTGATCTAATTACTGTAGCCTTACAGTACATTTGAAATTTGGAAGTGTGAGTCCTCTAACTTTGTTCAGTATAAATTTGGCTACTCAAGTCCCCCTGTAATTCCATACAAATTGGAAGATCAACTATTCCATTTCTGCAAAAAAAAGTCATTGATGTTTTGATTGGGATTACAGAGAATCTGTAAATCACTGGGTAGATTTCCATCTTCAAAATAGGAATTATTCAGATCCACAAAAACATGTCAGTGTTCTACTTAAAACATGACAGTGTTCTACTTTAATTTCCTTCAGTAATTATTTTGCAATTTTAAGTGTATGAGTCTTTCATCTTATTGATTCAATTTACTCTTAGATATTTTGTGCTTTTGGATACTGTTATAAATTGAACTATCTCTTAATTTTTTTCCAGACTGCTCATTAATAGGGTGTAGAAACCCAGCTGATTTTTGTATGTTGATCCTGTATCCTATAACTTTGCTGAATTTGTTTATTAGCTCTAGTGGTTTGTAGTTTTTCTCAGATTATTTGGAATTTTCTCTACATATGAAAAATGCCATCTGTGAATAGAGATAATTTTACTTTTGTCTGTCTAATTTAAATGCCTTTCAGCTTTTTGTTTTGTTTTGCTTTTTATTTTTATTTTTTCTTGCCCAGTTGCTCTGGCTAGACTTTCTAGTGCAATGCTGCAGAATCCATACTCTCCTGTTTCCTTGTATGCCTTGTGACTCTTTTGTCGAAAACTAAGCATTTGACGATTTTAATACGTTAAAACTAAAAGTCAGGGTTCTGCTGTAGTTGATTGTCAAAAGCTGCTGCTGTCTGTTTAGTGTGGTCTTTCCAAGATATTTTTACACACACTGAATTCCTTGTCATACATGGTCCCTGAAGTCCCTGTTCCATTACCTCAGTGGACAGCCTGACAGATATTTCCTTAAATACTTGAAGTCTAAAATGAAAAGGAAAGTACTATTATTCTGGATCTTGAATTTTGACCAGGACTTGCGGTACTTCTCAAAGCGAAGCCACTTGCAGCTCTTGTGTAGGGCCTGCAGGCACTCTGAGCGTGCACCTGGCCCCAAGCTTGCACTTAGCACTCCATCTTCCCCAGGAGTGCAGCAGGGGCCCTTCTGAGTCCTTATTCCCCCAAGAGCTTTCCACTTCAGTCTCCTTGTCCCTGTGAGTCCAGGCCCACCTGCTACCCCTTGGCCCAGGTGGGAAAGGGAAGTGCATGCCTTAAAATCTTCTGACAGGTACAGCACTGCCTGGAAAGCTGCTGAAGGAGGGGAGAGCAGAATAAAACAACTCACCCTCTGCTTTAGTCCCTTAGAGTGCAGCCAGACATTCCAACCATACATCACAGGATCTTAAAAGCACGGTCCGCATGCGCCTCCAGGGAATCGGAAAGTCATACCAGGAATACTGGCTGCAGCCCTACAGCTGACCACCACACCGGGACCAGCGGAGGAGCAGCAGTGAATGGATAAGCAAAATTCTGCCATGCTTCCTTGCCCCAAATCCAGCTTCTTCTCTGCATTCAGAAGTCCCTTTGGCACTGTTAATTTTACATTAGATTCCAGAGTTCTGAAGAGTTGGCTCTCTGTCCTTACTGGTGTTTCAGAGGGGGATCAATTCCTTGAGCACCGTGCTCTGCCATTTTCTGGGATGTCACCTGATACATGACTTTTGAATTAGGAAAGAATCCTAAAAGTAGAAATATCGAGCAAAAGGAAATGACACTTTTTAAAATGAAAAAAAATATTGGTGATGTAAGACTATATGAAAAATTAATGTAAAGACTTGTACGCTTTTAAATTACCATTGTGTTTTAAAATGCTACATAAGAAAGAAGTGACTGTTAGAAAATAAAATACATATTAAGAGTGACTAATTCCAGGAGGAAGAATGTGAGTTTCGTTTACTTGGTATTTTCTCCTAGGTGCTTTCTCTATTTAAAGAATGTCCCACAGTAAGCACACACTGCTTTCAGAATCCATAAATGTATGCTGCCTCATTTGTGTATATTATGGTAGACTGCTTTTTTTTTTTACCCAGAATCGATGAGGATAAAAGTAGATAATTTTAGATGTAGTTTGGTATTAGAGTCTTTTAGTTTTCTAAAATTCTACATTTTCAAAAGATTCATTTCTAAAACTCATGAAATGAACTATTTTTTCTTCTTCCTTCTATTTCTTTTAATAGAAATGGCATTTCTCCTACAGAATATTACCAAGCCTTTCGGAGGAGACTAAGGGATAAAAACACATCCTTGAATTCCATGTCCTAGTATTTGAGATTCAATCAATTTCAGAGGTTATCTAGCAGTACATTATTCAAATCCCATTAGAGGATGAGCACCGTGGGGGAGATAGTATTTTGATAGATCCAGAAAATTCAGGTTAGGTTAACTCCATTAAGGAAAGAAAATAGAAATCTATTTAACTATAACCTAGACTGAGGTGATGCCTAATGCATCCTAAGGAAATAAGGGGGAAATAGCAAAAGGAAAGAATCACTGTAATTTGAAATGTGACCTGCTGGCCAATCTCATGGACTTTAATCAGTTTTTACAAAATACCTCATTCAGAGGAAGAGCAGCTCGCAAGATACAATCCAATAAAACACAATCATATCATTGCATTAAGTGAAAATATTTTTGCTAACTCTTTCAATTACTATCCAAATAATCAGAGATCTAGTCTTTGAATTTGTAAGAGTTCATAGAAGTCTAAAGTGTTTTCAAATGGAATTTCTGTTTTTGTAGCCTGGGCTGTAATATGGAAATAAATTTAAAGAGAATGTGAGCATTATAAGAGGAGAAAATAACAGGATAACCTCACCTACCAAGCCCATTCTTAGCCCCTCAAAAGCTGCCCCCTATGATGAATATAGTCCTCCAGTCCTTGTCTTATCCCCATGCCGCTTATTCACTGTCCAGATGGTAGGTGAGTTTCTTCACCCATAGAGTTCCTTAGAAGCAGAGCTTGAGGCAAGGGTTCTTCCCCACGTGATTCATCTGCAAAAGGGAAATGAGGGAAGCCCAAGGGGACAGAGACCAGCAGGTGATTGTTGTGGTCTCAGCCAGAAACCAGCTTCAGCCTGAACAACTACAGAATTCTGATGTCTGAATGAAACCAGAAGTGATCTCTTAAGGCAGAGTCCAACTTTCATGGCTCTGATCAAGTCAGCCATGGCCTCAGTCATACTGTCAGGGGCAAGGAACGTGGCCTCCTGACCTGGGTGTGTCCTGTCCATCCCAGAGAATTCTCCAGGTAAAAGGCATCTGTGAGAGACCAATGGCCAATGGCAGCTCAGCATGGATGCATGAGCTAGGTAACTGACTGGGCCACCAACAGCACCCATAGTGGTTCCTCAAAGGGTAGTCTTGATCAACTGTGCCAGAATTACTTGGTACCCATTAAAATTCAGATTACTAGGCCTACTGCAGCCCCAATTGAATTAAAATCTCTAGGGTGGGGCCCAGAGATCTCCACTTGAATGAGCCCTCCCAGATATTCAGAGTAGGAGACTGACAGTCCTCTTTCTGCATGAGGGCTGCACTTGGTGACTCCCTTCCAGTGGTAGAATGTGGCAAAAGGGACAGTGCATGGCTTCCAAGAGGTCATCAAAGGCATTTTAGAGGGTTTCACTTGGGTCCCTCGTTCTGAGGACAACCGGATGCCTGCTTAGCAGGATCCTGAAGCAGCCCAGTAGGTAAATCAGGTGGCATAGAATGGAAGCCTGTTAGAAACAGGATTCTGCCAGGGGCCCCACAGTGAGTCATCTTAGAAGTGATCTTCAGCCCAGTCCAGCTTCAGATGGTGTCAGCCAGTATCCAGATGCCAATGTCATGGAGTCCTCAGCCACAACTTCTCAGACCATTCTCTCTCCAATTCCTGGCCCACAGAAACTGTAGGGCAAAAAATGCTGTGTTAGTTCTGGAGTAATTTCTATGCATCCATGTGTAACTAATGTATCCCTTAAAAAGTATACTCGTGGGTTATACTATCCCTTCCTCCCTTTCTCTTTTGCAAGGAGTACTTTTCTATAATTAAGCTCTCCTTTACAAATGTAAAAGCCTCTGAGGTGATTAACATAGGTGTCTGTCAGCCGTAGGTAGCCTAGTAGAAAGAACAAAGTCACTAATCTTATTTCCTGCTACATCCAAAAGAGAGCATAGTTTTATTCAGGAAAAAGTGAAAGAAGGTGGAAAAAATGAATCATTGTCTAGGAAACCGGCTTAGAAATGCACCAGGAAGAAGCTAGAACCACAGATTACAACCTGCAGGGAGGAGGAAGGGAAGAAAGAGGGGGATGAAGGACACTGGGAAGGATCTGTGGTGTGATCATAAAATTCCTGGGAACACCAAGCAATCCATGACTGTGAGCTACTGAAGTACAAGACCGGGACAGATGAAAAGTAAGACCACAAGAGTGAAGGCTGGAGCCTAGAACAGCAGGATGTGACCTGCAGGTGACACACAGTCTATATCGGTAGCATTGATCTACTGTTAACCAGCATTGTTAGGATGGAGCCAGGGATGGAGCTAGAGGGACAGGAGAGGGGACAAATTACAGGGTCACCTGTACCTGGTTTGAAGCGAGAACTTTACTGTGAGATCAATGGGGAGACCCTAGAGGGTTAAGTTGGTGGATGACATGACCGGTCTTACATTTGAGAAAGAAAGTAATTCTTAGAGATGAACAGAGGAAACAACAGGTTGAAGAGTAAATACAGGTCTCATGGAAGGCCATCTTAATAACTGACAGGAGATGATGTGGTGGGTAGTGGTGGAAAGGAAGGAAGTGACGAGTTCAAAAATGGCCACCGGAAATCCATATGACTTCTTAGCAGATGGAATAGAGAACTTGGGTGACTTCCAGCTTTGGTGTTTGAGTGATTTGCTGGGATGGGAAATAACCGCAGTAACTAAGGATCAGGAATAAACAGTAAAGAAGACTTTATTTAAGACCATTACAATGGCTAGCAGAGACCAGAACTCACTTCTGCTGAAACAAGGAGCCAGAGTAGTTTCTAAGAGCTGGGATGGGAGGAAGGATGGCAGGCCCTCTGTGTTAGCTAACTGCCTGTCTTAGTCACTTTCCTTGTCACTGAGACAAAATACCCAACACCCAGCACTTAAAGGAGGAGAGGTTTATTTTAGTTCACTTTTTAGAAGTTTCAGTCTCCACTTGGTTGGGCTCCCCCATGTAGCAGTGACATGGAGGAAGCGTCTGGTGAAGGAAAGCTGCTCAGCTCATGGTGACCAGAAAGCAGAGAGAATGAAGAGAAGAGCAGAGATAGGAGATACACCTTTCCAGGTCAAGCCCCCACTGATGTGCGTCTTCTGATCAGACCCTGCCCTCTAACATCATATTCAGTTAAAATGTCTCCGTGATCCAATCACCCCTCAAAAGCCCCAACTCTGAGCACATTAGGCCTTGCTGAGGACACCCAGGTACAAACCATAATGCTGGCCTCACCCAAAGGAAAAGTGCACTTTCTTGTATCTTCTAAACAGGAAGTAGTTTTACCACCATGGAGGGTAAGGTAGGGCCGCACCATCCTTGGGGATCACATCCAAAGGGATGCTCCCAGATCCTGGAGAACCGCATTCTTCAGGCACCCCACGATCCCAGGAGCCGAGCATCCTAAGACAGCTCCTCCCACTGTGTCTGTGCGTGGCCCATTAGTCTGGTTCGTGGAGAGCCCTGACTAACCCTCCTCGCCTTCCCTGACTCTGCACACATGGTCTCAGAAGCCTTCTCCCTGGAGAAGGAAACAACCTACCCTCCATTGGAGGAATCAGTTAAAATTAAAATATCTCTGAAGTAGACAACATTTTTTATTCATGACTCACATTAAATCCACATTATGTGGCTACCATATATTACATTAATATATATTAATCTCATTCAATACCCGGATAAGGTTTAGGACATAGATACAGGGAAGATGGAGAGGGCATTTAATTTCTATTACTGCCAAAGCAAGGGAAGATATATTCTGTGACTAACACCATGTGGCCAAAGACCCAAAATGTTGTACGTGTACACAAAAATGTCCTGCGGGAGAAGTTTTTCATGATTTGGTTTTCATATATAAATAGCCAGACCAATTTAGTCAGCACATATTTATAAAATACCTGTTATATATTACGTAGCATATCAAATGTGTTGATAATATTAGTATCTGAGTTTTAAAGGAAAATAAAATTTGGAAAATGTTCGGAAAAAAGCAAAATACCTTACAGCAGCCAGCCAGACTTACCCTCCTGGTAGACAGCCTGAAGGTCACTAGCAATCCTTGTGAACACCTCCAAGAGTCCTGTATTGGCTTTGCCCTTTCTTTCGTGAATCTAGCAGAGTAAGTGGGGTGGGCAGAAAGACCATGCTGTGGCCTACTTGCTGCCAGTGAAAGCTCTCCATGCAAGCCCAGGTGGCCATCATAAGCAGCAGATGACAATGGAGAGAATCACATCTGTTTCCTCAGGGAGGAGACTGTCCAGGCTGCAGACCATCGCTGAGAACATGATTCCCAGAAGTGACACCAGACACAGACAGGAAGGTAGAGACCACTCTTCCACTCCTAAACCTGGTCCTATTTGTAGACTTGTATCTCTCCTTTTATCCCTTGTTTCCTGTTCTGATTCTGGTAGCGTTCACTCTCCAATTTCTCTAGATCCAGATTTGAGAGTCCCTCAACCTTTGACCTGAAAATGGCTCCATTTTCATGATATTTTCCCTGATCAACGACCCAGCCTCAGAATTCTTATGAAGCATGATTTAAAATATATTTCTATAATATTGCGAGTTTTAGACAGATAAGATTTGCATGTGGAGAACCACTGAAATTCCCCAAGACCTCTGTAGGCCTCCTGACTCTGGGCACAGTTGGGACACATAGATGTTTGCTGAGTATTTCTTGATTTGACATGACTTCTCACCTTCCCAGTGGCCCTTCCTCCTCCCACAAGTATTCCCTGGGCCCGTGGTCCTTGCACTGAAAGCTAAAGATTGGGATGTGAGTTGTCCCTTCCCCCATCAGGGAGACACTGGGCTGACAACGGGCCATGTGGAGAGTGAGATCCCCATGCCTTAGGAGCCCTAGGTTCCTCGGCACGGAAGTCCGAAGATGCCAATGAATCCCTCCACTGTGGCAAGTCATCCAAACTCAGCACTCAGGACCTTGGTAGACACATTTGGAAGTGTAGAATCCGGGAGCCTGACAGCGGGGATGGCAGTGATTAGCTATGCAGTCACCACTCATGAAGAACTATAATCGGGGGAGGAGAAAAGGAATAGAACATTTTGACAGCCAAAGAATGAGCTGCGAGGCAAAATGTATCTCTGCTCATCAGCACATTGCAGCAGCGAGTTTACAAGTGGCTTCTCCACACAGCCCCGCGCAGGGCCAGAAGGTAGCCTGCATGTGAGTCTAGAGTCTGCATAAATCTCTAAAATCCTGGCAAACCCGGGGAGCGATCAATGACAGCCACTGAGAAAAGCACAGGCATGTGTCACACAGCCTGACACTCGGAGACAAGACAGACATATCAAGAGCGGTGTGTTCAGGACCAGAACAGGAAGACTGCAGGAAGGTCTCTGTGGGCCAACAGGAAGAGCAGGAGCCCAGGGCTAACAGAGCAAGTCTCGTCCCACGTCTGTCTCCATCTTAGTGGGCTTGGCTGGGCCCTCAGTATATTTTTCCCCTTCTTTTAATATTAATCTATGAAGTTTTGGTTACGCAAGAAGTATATGAGGTGCGATTATGGTGTGTGTTTAAGTAAAAACCATTTCTTACAGTAAAAGACAGGTGGTCATGAATTGCCCTCAAAACACCCCTGCTCCCTTCAAACACACTTCGTTCTGGTCACGTTCTGAAGCAGCTCTGGAAGTCCTCTTTTGTGACTAATTTTTGTGCTGTCCTGCCTGCTTTGATGTCCTGAATCCATTTAATACTTTTCATGGGCATTTTGACTTTGAGGGAGAGCCGGAAGTCGCACAGTGCCAGATCCAGTGAATAAGGTGGCCGAGGACACATTGTGACGTTGTTACCTGCGTTTCCGTTGCACGGCACTCAGCAGCAGCATTTACTGCATTCTTGATCACATAAAGACCCTCATGAAAGAGAACATCCAGAACTGCTTCAGAAAGTGCCAAGGATGACCGGATAAGCGTGTTCAGAGCAGAAGGCAGTATTTTGGAGGGATTTAGGGCAATGTCTTTTATGCTAATAAGTTTTTTAAATTTAAATATTCAACCTAAGTGTGGATCTCCCCACCTTATACAAGCTGTAGGTCCCAAGCACACCATAGTATGATAGTTAACACTACTGCATTGTATCCTTGAAATTAATCAAAAGGATGATCTTCAGTCTCCACACTCACACACACACCCAAACACAGACACACACGGTAATTTAGAGATGATGTATATGGAATTAGCTGGATTATGGTGACTTTCACGGTGTATCCAGATACCAAGTTGTACACCATAAATATGTGTGCATCCTTTTCTAAAACAGCTGGTAAAAAACTCAAGATAGCTTTTCAACACCATCAGGAGCAGAAGTCACCCAAGGAAAAAGTGCACACTTTCCTCTGCAGAATTGCTAACTCCTTACCCCATCAACATGTATTTAAAAATGGGACCCAAAGTGTTAAGGCAGAGGTGAAGTCTTCCTGGGGATCCAGAGCTGGTGTTCCATACGGCAGTTAACCACCCAGGTCTCTGCTCTTGCTTCGGAGGCACCAGAGGTACCAAGCAGCCTCCTGTGAGTTAGAGAAGAGACTTGCAGGGTGACAAGAGCCATTTGCATGCACAGAGGAGAGAGAGACAGGAAGCAGAACACTTATTAAATGAGAACACTTCCACACGAGTCCCCCAAACTGACAAGCGATTTTCCTAAAATAGGGTCAAGAAAAGAATGAAGGAATCCAGCACAGACACTCCCACTGCCACGAAGTCAGAACCATGGGGTTAAACTCAGTTCTGACAAGGTAGAAGAGTAGAAAACAAAGGATTTTTTTCAAGCAATTTGCACTGAAGCACAAGATCACTCTCTTTTGTGTCCCTCGCGATAAAGGCAAAACAATTGTGGCTAGTATAAGGAGACGGTATCTTTACAAATGCATTAATTCTTAGCTACAGGCTGAGAGTTCCGGTTTTCTCCTTCACCTGTGGTTGTCAGAGGAGACAGGACGATCCATGTCAGAAATGTCTCTGGGTTGGCAAGAGAGTGAGCCTCTGCCCGGCACTGTCACCTCACTGAGACTGCTTTGCCTTTGCTGTGACTCCATCCCGAACAGAGGGCCAGTCGGTGTTAGGCTGGCTCAGTGTGGCTTGATTTGATATTATACTTGAATTTTTCCAGCTTACAAACCTAAACTGATTTTCTGTAAAACCTGAATCCACAACAGGGAGAAAAGTTAGGTCAGCCCGGTGGGAGAAGCAAACGAAAGAGCGCCACTCTACGTGTGTACCAGACAGGCGTCCTCCAGGCCTTGCCCAGCTGCCCACCTCCCTGGGTAATCACTGCTATGTTGGCTGTTCTTCAGAGAAGCTTCCAGAAGGCAACATCATGGTATGATTTCCAATTAAGCCCAGACTCCCCCCCCCCCCCGCCCTGAGATGGAATCTCACAACTCTTACTCTGGGAAAACACCAGTTTCCATAGTAATCATTTCGTGTATTTGGAGCACTTGAAATCTTCAGCAAAATGTTGCAAGAAATCTATTCTCTCATTCTATCCCCCAGAACAACTCGCTGCAGCGTCCAGGGCAGGCATTATCTCGACTTGGGAGAAAAAGGAGGAAGGCAGTGAGCCTTTGCCTGTCCGGGTAGTGCAGGGAACACAAGCCACCCCTGGTCCCCATATTCAGTGCTTTTTCTGCCCAGCATCAGTGACAAATCTTGACTTGGGAGCAGCCAATTGAAATTCATGACAGCAGAAGAGGTCATTGGAGCACAGATTTAATTCCTTCTATACCTTCTATACCAACCACATAGGCTGGCCACAGACTCAGAACTGCCACCAACTCGGTCCCCTCCTGTTATAGAGCGAGTGTCTGCTCCTGTTCTTGCTTATGCTGTTCCACTGTAAAATCCTACCCTCATTTCAAAAGCTCCTGACTTCCTCCTGGGCTACTCTTTTGCTTCCTCTCAGCAGCTTTTCAGGCCACCGGACCTGGGCTCCACTTGCAAGTTACTTACATACAACTGCACAGATCTGGCCGCCAGTTACACTGTGAAAAATGTCCTGATGTGCTGGGCATGGTGGAGACACTGTAGTCCCAGCTCTCTGGGAGGTTGAGACATGAGGGTCACATGGTGCAGCCCAGCCTAAGCAATCTGGCAACTTAGCGAGATCCTGTATCAAAAGAAAAAATTAAAAAAGGACTGGGGATGTAGCTCAGTGCAAAGGTCCTGGGTTCAATATTCAGTTCTCCCCCCAAAAAAGTACTAATCCCAGCAACATCTCTGTAACTTACATACATGAGCAATTAAAACAGTTTGAGAAAGTATTGAAGTGCTTACTTGTGTGGAACAAACAGCACATCAGGCCGAAGCCCTGGGGATGGAGAAGGCAAGCTGAGCCCTGGTCCTGGAGCAAGCTGGGCCTGGACCCCCTTGCTCCTGCCCACCCAGCAGACATGACCCCCTCCACTGAGAATTGATCAGGTCAGCGGCCACTCTGTCACATAATGCTGCAAGTGACACTTCATAGAATCATCTGGATTGTTCCAATAATGTCAGAATGCTGATCATTACAAATCCAGCCTGGAAATGAGGAAACAGGCACAGATGGTGAAACAGATCAGCCCTAGGAGCTGGTAACATCTGCTGATATGAGAATTTGGTGCACAGGTTCAAATCCCATATGAGGGCTGGAAATAAGAAGAGACTCCCCCTGTTTCTCATGGACAAGAGAGAATCCCTCCCATGGAGCCATCATATTCCTCACATAAGTCTCCCTAAGGTGGGTCCAGGCTTCCCAGCTGATGCCGGCCTGTGCCCTGAGTGCCCCGAGCCACTATTAGGGCCACCACCCGTGGCCAGTGGGCCCAGAGGACACTCAGGTGTGTCACTTAGTCCCCCTCTCTGAGGAGTCTCTTCTTGCTCCATTTGCCATTTCAGTGCATTTCTGGAGGTGAAGCAATAAAACTAGAGCCTCCGATCGTGCTGTTTTTAGAGTCGCCCATTAATGTAAGTCAGCTGCTCCAAAACTCACGTGTAAAGATGCAACAGCTGAGACCCAGATTGGTTAGTAATTCACCCAACACTGCACAGCAGCCACCATGCCCTGCCCGTCGACTCTTTCTACTTCAACTCTGCAGGTCGATGTTGATAGAGAATGCAGGGGATAAAGCATCCTATCAGCTGGTGACCAGATGTAGGAGGTGACTGTGGGCAGTCACACTTCCAGATGGAAGAGCAGGGACACCTGGGTCACAAAGGAGCTGTGAGAGTAATGAAAAAGTATGGGACCTCCTGGACATAGACACCATGTAGCTGGCACTCTGAAGCCGCCCAGGGAGAAGTGGTCATATGCATGTGATTCTGAAGCCTGTTCTGGGGCTTTCTTGTGCCTTTCCATGTCGTCTCCGGCCCACGACAGAAGGCAGACACTTTTATCACCTGTATTATTGCGAATCTCTCATGCACATCTGGAAGAATAATTTTTCCTAAGTGCCCAGCAGACTATGACCTGAGCAGACAGGTCCTGGAAACAGTTTACCTGCTTGACGGTTCTTCTGGTGCTAAGCAAAAGCTGTAGTGTGGGGATCTGGAGGGATTCATGGTGGCTTCTTGCTCAGGAGCCTCTAAGGGCCCGGACAGAGTGATGTGTTCAGGGAATCCAAGAGATCAGTCAGATCCCCACTTCCTTCCCCACACTGTGGTCCCAGGCTCACCCCGGAGCCTCCACAGTAGCTACGAGTTATGCTTTGTGTTTTCAGAAGGGCTTTATAACAGATAGCTCTTCACCATGTACTTAGTGAAGCATATGAGCTTTCTGAGAGAGAAATCTTGGCTACGGATCAGATCCAGTCTTTCCCACAAATCCTTCAGAGGTAGAGCCCTGGTTTAAACCTGCCAATTGCCAGGAGTAAATGCTACAGAACAGAGAACAAAGGAATATTCCTTCCTTGCTTCATTCTGCTCCTCATAGATCAGCGCAGCTCCAGGGAATGGTGCTGTGTACATTTTCCCGAACAGATTTTATCAAGAATCATGCAAAGCTGATTGAGAAATGGAAGTTGTTGACAAGGCCAGGTGTGAGGTCCTGTGTCCAGGCTGAAGGGGCAGTGGCACCAGTGCTGAAGGCATCTCAGATCTCCTCCGTGTTCCCCTGCCTTCCAGAGAGGACTATGGTTGTGGATTCACAGGACACAGTGACCATCAGATTGCAAGCCCAGTGATGGGAATGTGTCACCCATGCATGACAGCTCTAGAGGTAAGGACTGGAGTATGGCAATCGTGATGCTATCACCCTGGTGGTACCCCCTGGATATGGGCTGAATGAGCCCAGACACAAGGAGCTGATGTTACAGTTTGTGTCTAGATGTCCCCCCAAAGTCTCATGTGGTCCTAGGTGGGGTATTTTCAGAGGTGGCTGGATCTAGAGTGTGTGATTACTAAATTAGTCCACTGATTGTTTGGCATAGTTCTGCTGAGATCAAGGATGTGATACTAGGATTAAGGGTGAAAGTGCTATCCACCCTGAGGGCAGATAGCCTGGATAAAATAAAAGGGAGAAAGAGGCTTATCTATTCCCTTGCTTGCATCCCTTGCTTACCTTGCTGCCTTCTGCCTGTCTGCCATGCCACCCTTCCTTGGATCCTGCCAATTGTGGATCGAAACCTCTACAAACTGTGAGCCAAATAAACCTTTCCTCCTTAACTTGGGGCGTTGGGTATTTTATCTCAGCAACGAGAGAAAAATAACTAAGACAGCTGGAACATGTGGCCTAGAAGTTACATGAGCAGTAAAGAGATTCCCTGAGCCCCCATTCTTCCCTATCTGTCCCCTAGGCCACAAACTATTAAGATTTTATTTTACTTTTAAATCTTTATTGGCTTCTCCTTTCTCATAACCAAAATGATGCATGCTGCTTGTTACTAAATCAACAGCTCACCAAGGGGAAGCACAAAGTAAAAGACAACAGTTTCTTCACCCTCTCCAGGACCCAGTCGTTCCCCCAGGTAACTGATGCAGGAAGTATACACAACCACACAAACCAACAGGACACACACTCAGAAATGCACACTCAAAATAGACTCCTTCTCAATTCAAACATTACCCAGAAAACTGCCTTTTTCAATTCATACTTCATGGTTATGCTTCTTAATAGCTGCACACCATCCTATAGATGGACACACTAAAACATCTTCCATCTTCCACTGTCTATGTCTGGAGCTGGCAGCCCAGCTTCTCTACTTCGCCACCACTGTGAACAACATTCTTAGTCTCAGAGTCTTATAAGCTGTCAGTAGGATGTATTCTCCCAAAGGTGCTTTGCTGTGTCAACATGCAACTGTAATTCCACCTGAATAGATCCTGGCCAGTTGTTTTCTAAAACCACTGAAGCAATTTATAGTCATGTCTGCATCCTAAGCAGAATGACCCTGTCGCCTTTGTGTCAACTCCTGTAACTCACTGCTAAGATGTTAAAGGAATTAGCATCTGCTTTTAGAAAGAACTACTAGTCACACACAGACTGAAAAAGCTTGGGTCCTGTCTCTGAGCCAGCTGGAGACAACCCTCGCTGCTCCTGCCCTGCCCACCTTGACCCAAGCTTGCCTGGTCAAAGCTGGTCCTTGTACTCACTACACCGACCTCTGCTGGGCTACTTTCAAGGTGAACCGACTCAGTCTGAGTCTCGGTCAGCTTGGCTCCTATGATGAATGACCACTGCCCAGGCAGCACAAACAACATTTATTTCTCACAGTTCTGGAGACCGGAAGTCCCAGGCCTGGTGCCTGCACCATTAACCTGGTGAGATCCCTTTTCTGGTCAAACATAGTAGTTCCTCCTCCATGGGGCCACCCTTGTGACCTAATCACATCACAAAGTCTGGATAAAAGGAAAATTCTGAAATGTCCTAAATTAAATTCCAAAGGCCAGAGAGTGAAGGGAAGAAAAGACATGGGCTGAAATTGAGAAAAGACTCTGCCTTGCTTAGTGTGTGTTAAAACCTTGATTTACAGCTCCAAGATGGTGATTTACGCCACCATCACCACTGTGTTCTTCTTACACATAAGCTTTCCAGACTCGGCCCAGGCAATTCCAAAGCAATAGTTCCCTCTTCTAGGGACTGCCCCATCCCCAGTCACCCCACATTTCATGTTATCCCAGCCTTCTTAGCTACAGCCGATGTAAATTCAACAGAAACAATTTCTGCTTTCTTTCTCAAACTTTTGATATAAAAATAATCTTGGATCTTTAGTCCAGTGGACAGTTTTCCAACTGCTATCTAACCCCGCTGCTCATGGTTGGGGTAAACTGTCTATCTGTAACAGCAAAATAAGCCCTTGTATTTCAGAGATTCCTCGGTCTCAAGATTTTAGCAGACCCACCTCCGAATACCATCACAACAGGGATTCAGTGTCAACATAGTGAGTCAGGGGTGGGAACATTCAGACTTTGGCCATCAGGGTGTCTTATAATATCTTTGTGCCCCCAAATTTTGACCAGTGCATGGGAAAGGTAGGTGCTCCATATATATGAAGTTGCTCATAATATGAAGTAATTTATATCACTGCAGTATCTTGGTGGTAATGTATCATATGCTATGAATATTCATTTGATGCAGTTAAGAAAACAGCATGAAGCAAGAGCCCATCATCTCTCTCCCACAAATACCTGCAAAATAAATACCTACTCAGATATTCAACTGGCAGACAGGAGAAGGGTCCAACCTGAGGTACAATGTAAGCCCCTGTCTTAGTTACTTTTCTTGCTGAGACAAAATACCCAACACCCAAAAATAAAGGAGGAAAGGTTTATTTCAGCTCAGAGTTTGTAAAAGTTTCAGTCCATAATTGGCTGGTTCCAAGGCAGGGTGGTGGGGCAGAGGGTCACTGCAGAGGAGAAACATTGCGTGCATGGCAGGACAGGTAGAAGGCAGCAAGCAGCAAGCCTGACTTTCCTCTCTCCTTTGATATTCCATCCAGGCTTTCAACCTATTGACTGGTGCCAGCCACACCCAGGGACTGCCATCATCCACATCCAAAACTATGCTAAACCCATTAAATTATCACACACCCTGAATCCTAGTATCACACAGATCAGTAGTGTTAGGCACATTCCCACGGTGTGGACCACGTCCCTAAGACTTTTCCTCTTACCCAGCCACCTGTGAAATGGTCCACCTACAAGCACATGAGGCTTTGGGGGAACTTCTAGATACAAGCCATAACAGACCTACAGTAACACCCCTATACAGAGGGCAGAAAGAGAAGGAGCTAAATTATCTCGGGGTTCTGCAGTCTGGCCTCATCCCACCTCCAGGAGTGCTGAGGAAAGGGAGGCAATTATAAAAATTCTCTCTACTAACTTACAATTTGTAATTTACAGGCTTTTATAAAATTCAAGAAGAAAATTAAAGCTCCAGTTTCCCCCCAGACAGCTACCAGAGCAGGGCAGGATTACCGGGTTATGCTGCTTTACAGAACTCTCCTTGTTATTGTGGTTTAAAACTACCTAAACTTAACTTACCCTCATCGTAATTGTCTCCAATTGTTGGGGTGCAGTTCAGTAGTCTTAGGTGTATTCGCACTTTGTGGACCACACCCCTAGGACTTTTCCTCTAGGAGAAACGGTGGTTCCTGACTGCGCCCGGTCCTTAACAATCACCTCGCTTCATTCTACTTATATGATTTAGATGGCATTATATTCTTCACATGAGTAGAACCTTCCAATATTTGTCCTTTTGTGACTTTTTATTCCACTCAGCATACTGCCTTCAAGGTTCATATATCAGAATTTCCTTTTTAAGGTTGCATAATATTCTGTTGTATGTACCTCCCATGATTCTTCGTCCATTATCTATGATGGACATTTCAATTGCTTCCACCTATTGTCCAATGTGACCAGTGCTTAAGATGAACATGGAAGTGCAGAAATCCTTTAAGGTCTCACTATAACTTCTTTCAGATACATACCTAGAAGTAGTATTATTGGATCACGTGGTAATTATACTTTTAATTTTTTGAAGAACTTCCATACCATTTTCCATAATGGTGGCACAATTTTGTATTCCTCCAAACAACACATAAGCATTCTAATTTCTCAGCATCCTCACCAATGCTAACTTTTGAAATTAAAAATAATCTACATGATCTGAATCTATACTTAGAAATTCTTTCTCTTCCTCCTTATTCTCTTATTTACATATCCAGGTGGAGGAATATCTTCGGTGCTATTCACCAAATAAAAACACTACTATCTTTGAGAATTTGAGGTGATTTATTACTTTCTTTAAACTTTTTTGAATTGCCTGAATGTTTTATAGTGACCATGCATCATTTTTATACATGTAATAAAGTCGTCATTTAAATAATAACTTTGAAGTCACCGTGGATGAGACCTTGCTTAATTCTTATCCAACAAGTAAACTCACCTATATTCCCCCAGATCTGGAGAAATTGTCCTCATATTTATCACAGGCAGGGTTGCAAGCAACTCTGAAAATTTTGCTCTGCATGCCTAAAACTGACTCATTTCTACATTCAAGCTGCTGTAAAATTTGAAAACTGGAAATTTCTATAAAATGTGTCATGTAAATGTCATTCCTTTACAGATGAGCAAACTCAAGTATCAACGTGGTTCTGTAACTTCTTTAATGTTACAAAGCTAATTAATGCCACAACTAAAACAGCAATCAGTGAACCCCATTTCTGTATTAACCCCAAGAGAAGGCAGAATTTTATTATTTTGTCTAAAACATGACTGAAGTTCCCCAAACACTCCATACCAAGCAGGACAAAGACATTACAGAATGATAAAAGGATGTATTCTTCAGGAAAATATAGATATAAACACATATCTGTATGTAGATAGGTCATCATAAGCACATCTAAATAAACAGGTGAATATTTACAGGTGGTAAAGATAGTGGGAGGGTTCAGGAACCCAGTTTGAACAATGTTTAGAACATCCAGGAAGAAAATCAACAAGAAAGCAATGGCTAGAACAACATCAGAGACAAATGGACCCGCCAGACATCTAAAAGACATTCCATTCCCACCAAAGACACGTTCTTTTCAAGAGCACATAAAACATCCTATAGCCAAAAAATAAGTCTTAATCAACTTAAGAGTATTGATATCATACCAAGTATTTTCCCCGGTTAAGGTAGTTTGAAAGTAAAAATCAGTAGTTGTTGGAAAATTCACAAATATGTGAAATTTAAGCAATATATTCTTTGGGGGTGTACTAGGGGTTGAACTCAGGGCCTTCTCACCAAGCTACATTCCCAGCTCTTTTTTAGTTATCTATTTTTTAAATTTTGAAACAGAGTCTTGCAAATTCACTAAATTACTCAGCTTGGACTTGAATTTGCTATCTTCCTGCCTCAGTCTCCCAAGTACTGGGATTACAGGTGTGTGCCACTGAGCCCAGTTTAAACAATGTATTCTTAATAAACAACAAACAAATCAAATAATACATCAAAAAGAAAACCAGAAAACCTCTGGAGAAGATTGAGAATGAAAACACAATATACTTAAACTCACAGGATGGATGTAGCCAAAGTATTTCAGAAGAAAATTTATAGCTGAATACTTACATTTTAAAAAGAAAAGATCTTAGGACTGGGGATTTAGCTCAGTGGTTAAAGTGCTTGCCTAGAAAGCACAAGGCCCTGAGTTTGATCCCTGGCACCAAAAAAAAAAAAAAAAAAAAAAGAAAAGATCTTAGATAAGGAACCTGGCTTTGCAGCTCAAGGAACTAAACTAAGAAGCACTAAGCCCAAAAGCAGGCTTTCTGATTTCTAATAAGGTGAAGTCATGATACAGGAGTTCTAGGCCAAGGACTGAGTCCAGCAGCCCCAGGAAATCAGGTCCGGCCACTTGAAAAAGCAAATGGAAAAAGCTATGGTGAAGTAGGGAAGGAATTCCTCTATGTGGCTGTGTCGGGAAGATGTGTAGCAGTCTCAGTCATGTTCTCAAGTCTGCCGAAACCCGAGGAAGAATTGAGGCAGAGGCAAGAGGTATGTGTCATTACACTTGGTCTTAGCCAAAAGGCCGAGAAGCCATAGGTAGGTGTAATTAAACAGCCTCATCAAACTGTGGTCTGGCTGACCATTATCTCAGTTCTGGCTCTTCAGGGTACCTCTGGAAAAGTCCTTGTCCCTTGCAGGGTGGATATGTCAAGTTGTCTTGAGATAGCTGCTCGATTCCTATTATGGGGTAATCGATCCCACTTGTTGCAGGGGATCTCATCATGGGGCAATCTGTCTGCAAAGCTCTGCTTCTCCTGGAATCTGAGGTGACTTCCCAGTCAGGTCAGTGACTCAAGACTTCTAGGCACATCCTTGCAATGCAGGGGGGCAACACAGGTTAGGGAAATTTCAGGCTAGTAAACCTGGCATTGCCAGTTTTCAGACCACACCCCTTAGTGATGCACAAGTCTACAGGCAGAGCTGAGCAGGAATTCAACCCAAACATTAAGGTGACAAAGGAGACAAATACAAAATGAAGGCAGAGGGGCCAGGATTTGCTCTGCTTTTAGTCACCCACTGGGCATCCGCAGGCCCAAGTGAAGAGCTGGTACATTTTAGCAAAAGCAGTCTCTAAGCCCCTGATGGTTGTAGGTGGCTCTTTCCTCTCATGCTGCCCACCTCCTGGAGGCCTCCGTCCTGTCCCTCTCCATGCACGGTGACCACTTCACCACCACACTGTGGTGACCACCCACAACTGACGGGATGGATGTTGACTGCCCTGTCCTGTCATTTCTTCGGGACTCTGTTTTACTTGCCCATTGGTAACAATGATGCCATGGAATTGTGGTGCTCTCCTTCGGGGCTGGGGGGAGGGGCGGGTTGCCAGCATCCAAGGTGAGAGGCCTGAAGGCTACTCCAGCTCCGCTTGACAGCAGCCAAGTCTCTACTCAAGGCAATAACCACCACCCTGGGGCTGATGGACCCACTCGGGAGAACACAGGCATGTGGGGGAGTGAGCAAGGAAGACAGGTCTTAGGGTGTCCTGAGGAGAGCCCAGACAGCATTTCATACACTGATGCTGCACCTTCTCATAAGGGTCAGAAACAAACTCAGAATTGAACAAACTCTTAGACAACAGATTTAGCATATGATTTGTTTTTATTTTTAAGTCCTTATTTTCTAATGGTAGGTTTAATAAATGGTGATTTACGTACATACTCTAAAAAAAGGACAACTGATTTTATCATTTTTTAAAAGCAGCACATTCAAATGCAAATCAAAATGTGTTGCAGCTGCAGATCTCACAAAGGAAAGTGGCTCAGAGGATTCGAAAATTAATTTTCTACTTTGCAAGTGTTTGTCCAAAGCAGCTCTGACCCCTGGCTGGCCACCAGGAGGGACGTCTGCCCACCCTCTGGGCTGCCTTGCAAATCACCAGAAAGTCCGCTCTTCTCTGGAAAATACACAAAACCGGATACCGCCGGTCCCCCTTCTTCTCCCAGGCCCCCTGGGGGTCTGTTTGTTTAACCCTTTCTATTTGCTCTGGTTTCAGCAAAAACAAACAAGCAAAAAGGGAAGGAGGGAAGGAGGGGTCTGTTACATACAGATGGTGCACAGTGGGGCTTGGAATGAAGAATGAGGGTGACTTCGGACTGTTCCTATCCACCCTGTGTGATGTGTACGACTGCACCAGGCACTGTGGGCTTTGGCAAATGGTGCGCTCCACCCTCGCAGGGCTCACACTGGGGCAGGGGCAACAAGACCACGAACAAATACTAATGTATTATCTTGTCTGCTGGAGATGATGCTATTAAGAAAAACAGAGCAGAAAAAGTGATGGAGAATGCTAAAAATGGCAGGAATATACTGGGATGAGACACCTCTTACTCTCAGAGGGTTTATCTCGTAAAGCCCGCCTGTTAGCAAAGCTCTCTACACACACACAAATGAGCTGTGTTGGAGGAGGGAAGGAAATTCTCAGATCACTTGGGATGGCTCCTGCAGAGTCCTGGGTCTTCATTTCACACATGCAAAAATGATCCGATGGTCCACTTCCCCAGGGGATCCTGGCAGGAGAGAGAGGTCTGGTCCTCCTCACGAGCTCTTTGGGACAGTTAACAGGACCCACACCAATGATACCATCAGACAGCAGCTGGCTCCCACCCTTTGTGTGGGGGGAAAAAATAATTGAGGAAAAGATTAAAGAACTCTTGCATCCCAGGCTTGGGATCAGTTATTTTGTGAACATTTTGGAAATTCGTTAGATTTTCTGGGGCTCAGAAAATAATGCCCTAAAATACACCGCTTTGCACTGCAGACTGAAAGCCCCTGGGAGCAGCAAACATAGAGAGGGCTTCGCCTGTAGTTCCCTTTTTACCTGAAGACCAGAAGCACCAAGGCAGCACACAGTTGCCCTCGGTCCTCTTACTGAAATTGCATTAACCAAGCACAATTAGACGCATCTCATGGGAAAGAGACAAAACTGAACACTGTGCCCAGAAGCACTTTCCCAGGTGCTGTCCTTTCCTGGGCTCATTCATTTGCCCTAAAAATCATTTACTCCCCATCTGAAGTGGCCAAGAGCCCCCACTTGCCTCCTCTAAGAAGCACGTATTTCAGCTCCGACCATCTGGCCCCTCTTTGAGTGTCCCTATTTTGCAAGGCTCCTTGTACATGTCAACAGAGTTACATGCTTTTGCTCCCCATGCGATGTCTGTTGTCAGTTCACTTCAGCAGACTGAGACACCCAACTTCAGAAAGTTCCAACTTCGCTACAGACAGCTTAAGGTTTCTGCGCTTCATGGGTTACAGTCTCTTGTAACAGTGACGAAGGACAGAAAAATCCTGGGATTTGTTTGAGCCGCATCCACCACAGAAGGGCTTGAGCTTCTGTTTGCTCAGTGCCCCTTGAACATAGGTCTCTGTTCCCAGACTGTCCTTGGGAAGAGCATCCTGGTTGTCCCCCATCTGAGTCACCATGTCACTTAGCATGTCTGGCCCCCTTCCTTGTACAAAGACGTCATAAGATGGAATAGAATAAACATGCAGTGAAAACTGTTACCTTAAAAAGTATACACGCATTCTTTAAAAAACACTAATTTAATGATAGCATGTTACTGATTTGTAAGAATCTCTATTTCTAATAATTTCTAACTAAAAAATTTTGAAACTTAGGAGTTTCTGGAAGGGGCTGTTTCTGTACTGAATTGTGTTTTTATGATATCTTTCACAATGACCCAGGCTGCTCAAGTCTTATGTTCAATCGAAAGTTTGTCATTCTTACTTTATTAACAATCATAAAAATGTATTGAGCAACTGCTTGACGCAAGACTTCACTCCCGCCTGTTTGGAGGCCGTCCTGTGTGACCACACGAATTCACTTGTCATGTGCCAAGCAGCCATACATTGGTAGGCGAAGTTGAGCAAGTGGCTACTGCTAATTCACGGTAGACCGGGCATGCATTTCCGCATTCTCTGTCCAGGATCTGTGGTCTTAAAAGTAGTGGTCCACAGCTCCCCAAGGATAGACACACGAGTGTATTAAATATTCTTCAGCATGTGTACCCCAGAACCCTTCAAGAGCGCTGGGCAATGACAGAGTCATGGTCACAAACCCAGCATGCTTTCCTCACCAGCAAGAAGAAAGGCGATTCTATTTTCCACATAACAATGAAATTCTGCCTAAAATTTAGTTCAAATAATGTTCCTAGGACAAACTAATGTGGAAAAAGTTTGAAACAGCTAACAGCTTGCATTTTCTTTGACAGTCCTGGCTTATGGCACTGTCGATGGTGACTACATGTAATTTTAAGTTGTGTTAAATTTAGTCAGCTGAATTGTTACAATCTATGTCCCTGAAAATAAACCACAATAATTATGTCAACATAAAATGCCATTTTTCTCTATTGCACTGTTCCATGAGACATGATAATTTCCAGTTAGCAACAAGACTTTCCTGAGGATGTTATACTTCTATTGTTCAAAACCAAAGGCATCTGTGATATAAAAATGAGGGGGGCTTGAGTAGGTGGACCTTCAGGTTAAGTGCACATTTTGGTTGATTCAGTTCTTGGAGAAAGATTTTTGTCTACAGTGTTTGAATGTACTATTTTGTGTTGGTACATCAAAGCTAAAATCCTGTGACATTTTGAAACATTGGAATTACTATCTTAAAAGCAAGCCTTGGCTGTCCAGAGTCGCCATGTTCTATGGTTAGCCTGGGTGTCCCCAGTGGCCCACGTGTTAAAGGCTGGGTTCCCAGGGTAGCACCATTGAAAGTTGGTGGACCCCTTCAAAGTGGAACCTGAGTCCTTAGGCCACTGGGGGTGTGACTTCCAAGGGGACCGTGGGACACTGGTCTCTCCTGTCTGACTCCTGGCTGATGAGGGGAGCTGTTTGCCCGCCAGACATTCCCACCCTGATGCATTGCTATTACCAAATGCTTAAAACTGTGGGGTCACCTCGTCTTGGATTCTTGAATAAGAACCTTCAGAAACACAAGGCCCCCAAAAATCCCTTTCTGTAGCCTGGACTGCAATGGATGGCTGCTATTCGTTGCCATATGGAGTGCTTTACTCCCAAAATGGAGTTCAATTTTAGATGAAAAGGCCTTTCACTAAAGGCTGGGTCAGCCAAGACTGTGGGCAACTACTCCATTTCTGTGTTGTTCATTTGCATCCATCATTTCCTGGCCTGGAGTTAACCTGCATGTGAGTGTCAAGGGATGAGGAGCTGAATTTGGATGCCGTGGCCAATTCCCTGGCAGCCACACCCACAGGAGTTCCATGTCCCTGATTCGCCCGGTGCTTCAGTATGTAAACCAGACGCCAGGAGTGGACTGGACTCTCCAAGGCAGAAGGCCACAGGGAACCAGGACTGGAGGGGGAAGCTGGGATCCTTAGACTCACAATAGAGCCCCTCTCCCAGAGACCAGGGGGTGGGGAGAGGGAGAAGGAGAGGGAGAGAGAAATTGGAAGAGAAAGAGAAAGAGATATTACAAGGAATATATATTCTATCCTACCCAAAAAATGGTAGCTCAAGCAGCAGAATTTCAGTAGCAAAAGAAAAGGAACATGTTCACTGGTGGTGGCTGACACCCTCTGCCGTCCAGACTCTCTATCTACACAGGGCACAGTGGTTCTCACCCGCATGATCCCAAAGGCTCAGCTGACACAGATGCTCCCCTCATCCTGTGTCCATGGGCACCTCACATCCAGGGGACACTTGGATGCATGCCGTCTCTTGTCCAGCAGGCCTCAGGTCGCACTGGGATTTTTCAGGATATTCTTCTTCACTGGCTTCAAATCCTTCCTCTTAAGAAAAAGCCCCCTCAGAAATGCCAAATATGATCTGCCTTTACCTGCTCCATAAACAAAGGAAATACTGTTTATTAACAAAGCAAAGTAATTAAGATCATTTCATATTCTAAGTTTCACAGGAATATTGTTACTGGTGATATAAAAAGAGAAATCAGAAAACAGAAATTAAGTGCTTCTTGGGAATGCTCTGATTGGATGTTACTTTTTAGAAGTTCTGGCGAAGGCAGGTACACTGGTGGGCGGAATGGAGAACTGGTTTCCTGGTGCTCGTGTTTGATAAGCAAGGGTGGCCAGGGGTGCTGTTCCCTGGGGAGAGGAAGGAGCAAGGAGAACTTTTGGTAGCAGCAGAGCAGGGTCCCCAGAGCTACTGCTGCTGGGTGTGACCACCGCCTCCCAGATGTGAACAGCAAGTTGCCCTCACCTCAGTGACCCACAGGAAGCAGCTGCAAAACGGTGAAGTGGTTTCCAGCAGATCTCTAGGCTCAGTCCCTCTAGTGTGCAACACTGACAGTCCAGTCGTGTCTGCACTGAGCCCTCTCCATGCCCGGGCAGGTGGCAGTGTGGTGCCCACAAGATGAGCAGCAGCATCAGACGGTTTCACAGACGCTGGCACTTTGCAAGCACCAGGCTGGCTGGGGAGGGGCCAGAGAGCTGTGCAGGCCTTGCTTGGTCTTTAGTGGTGGCTCCATCAGGGACTCTCCCTGCTGGCTGGGGGAGTAGAAAGGGCAGGATGGAGGGACAGGGATGGATGGACAAGGGAGACAGAGCTAGGAGGAGCCACCTTGAGGTCAACTTGCAGACTGCCACTGAGATGGGTTCAATACCAGGGGCGCCGCAGAGCCATCAGAGAAGGTTCAGAGAAGGGATCGGGGCAGCTGTGTTAGCCACAGCTGTGTCCTCCTCCCTGTCACCCCTACCCTCTTGCTCCTCTGTTCTCAATGCCCTGGAAATTCCTCCCTTTTCTCACCAGGATACTGCAATCAGGACTCGTGGCTGCCAAATGGGTGGCACGGCCCTGCCTGGCTCCCAGAACTTTTTCAGGAGCAAGCCATCCAGGCAGATGCGGCAGCTGGTCAGAGTCCCTAATGCTGCTCCTATAGCAGGACAGGCATGGGGGTGGGGTGGACTTGACTGCTTCCTCTTGATATGGCGATAAGCCGGTTTTTATTTGTTTGTTTGCTGTTTGTGTGGGGGCAGCACAGGAATTGAACTCAAATCCTTCACACTGAGCTACATTCTCAGCCTTTTTGTTTTTTTTTTCCAGACGGAGTCTTGCTAAATTGCCTAGGCTGGGCTCGAATTTTCAATCCTCCTGCCTCTGCTTCCCACATATTGGGGTTATAGGCATGCACCACCATGCTCAGCTTCCTTATTTTAGAGTACCTAGAATTTGGGTCCATTGTTCTGTTCCAACAAGCTGGCAGGAAACTCCACTCTGCGCCACCACACCTGGCTTCCAAGCTTGTTTTCAACTCAATAATCTCCTTAATTTGAATCAGGAATCTGCATTTCATAAGAAAGCACCTGGCCTAGTCCCCCCCATGCTTTTTCCATGAGTGTTTTAATGTCTGGCTGATGTGGGATGGAGTTACACAGGCCAGAGCCCAACTGGGTGTCCCATCTCTCGCAGGGAATGTCCTTCTCTCACTGCCATGGCCCCGGCTTGCCACCACCCTCCCTGCCCACTCCTGGCCCCTGCAGAGTCCTGCAGTGTTGACGGAGGCATCTCAGAGAGTTTCAGAGTCTCTGGGGCTACAGGATGCCCGGAAAACCAGGCCTGCCTTCACTTACACGGCTGTGCCGAACTCCCAGCTCAGCATCTGGGACAAAGAAATATTTTTTGACTTGAAATGAATTGATTAGAAGTGTGGCTGCTAAAAGAACATTTTAAAACTGCTCAAAAGTACATGCTAACAAATTGCACTTGAAATAAATTGTGTAAAATATTAATAACTGTTCTAAAAATACCAAAGTCCTAATGATGCACAATCTACCCGACTTGTAAGAAGATCTCATGCGGTTTGAAATTACCCTTCCTTTGATAACTCATAAATGGATCGATTTCAGGTGCAAAGCCCTGTGTGGGTAGAAATTTCACAAATAGGTAATAAGTCACCGAACGATTTCCAAGACATGCTGAAGATGTAAAATGTAGAGGCAAGGAACCGCATTAGGAAAGGCGGGGTGCCTGCTACCCTCTTTAAGCGCAGGTAGACTGAGTGCCCAGCCCTCATTCACAGTGGTTGGGATGGATGTGCGCAGAAAGGTTCATGGAGACCCAGCCACAGATTTGCTAAGTGCCCGCCATCCATCAGTGGGCCGGTCCAATGTACATTAATTAAGTGCCTGAGGTGGATAAAACATTAGGCAAGGAATGGGAGGCGGTCACTGTGGTATGAGGCATGGCTTACCACGATTAGCATGTGACAACTATAAGTAATATAAGTCAGAATATAATTAAACACTGAATTCTATAATGCTGATGGCACAGCTGGAACAGGGCTCTGCTCCAGGTGCTGATCCATCTTGGCCAGGTCCTAGGTAAAGTGTAGATGTGACTCATGCTTACTGCCCACCCTCAGAAGATGACAGTGAATCCCGAAGGCTGCTGAGGCAGTGCCCACTCCACACATTCCAGCGCCCAGTGGGCAGACCAAGGACTGAGGACTAAGAGCCAGGTAGGATCTGCAGGACTCGGGGCTCCTAATTAGGGACAGAAAGAGAGGGAAGGAGCCATGCACAGGTTGGGTCTCTTACTTCCAAACTGAGGCACCCGTGGCTATGCTTCTTGGTGCCGAAAGGAAGTTGCCCTGTGTCCCCATCTCATACGACAGACAACAAGAGAGGGACTGAAAGAAGGTGGCTTTCAGGAATGGTTTAAAGCATAGCTTTAGGACTCAAAAGCTGATATAACTGTCTCCCCCACCAGCACCAGCGACCAAGGGCCCAAATAACCCAGAATCCCCGTGTCCTCCTTGCTTTATAAAGAAAAAACTGAGTTTGCACCTGGTTTCTGTGAGCCTCCTCAGTCAGTAACTGTTCCAGAAGTGGAAGGTGAGGATTCTGATTCAAGAGATCTCAGGCCTGGGAGAAACTGTCTCTGGGTGACCCATCTGGGTGACCTACGGGCAAAACCCTGGGACTGCCCACCTCCTATCACCTCTAATGACAGGAGAAGGCACAGTAGACCTGCTGCCAGCTGTGAAGGAAACCGAAAAGTAGCCTTCATAGAATGATCAACAACATGCAAGTAGATAAAGCGAAGAATGAGTGTGCTTATCAGAAGCTAATATGTGCCATCGGCTAAAGTCATGTTGTTGATTTAATCTTCAAAACTAGTGTTATTCCTACACTTTATACATAAAAAACTAAGGCTTAGAAAAGTTAATTAGCTATACTACAATCAAACAAATATGCAAAGGGTCAAATCTTCTTGTATCTCTTCTAAAACTCTTAACTCTCCCCACAGTGTCACCAACCTCTACAAATAAATGCATTAAACAAAGCTTGTGGCATGGCAACAATCTGAGCAGTTTCCACCTACTTAGGAAAACTCATTAGAGATATTATTATTATTTAGTACATGTTTGCAGTACACAATAATGTTTACATTCCTTGTGTGGAATTGGTACTTGTACATAACACATTTTAGTTCCTTTTTTCATTCTCTTTCCTGCTGGGGATTTAGCTCAGTGGTCCCTCCCCTCCCATGCCCTACCTCCATTTCTTGGTCCCCTTCCCATTTGAGAAAGCTCTGTCTCCCTACTTCTTCCTATTACCTATCTTTTATTTTGCTCTTAATTTTGTTGTTGTTGTTGTGTGTGTGTGTGTGTGTGTGTGTGTGTGTGTGTGTGTGTTTTGTGCTGGGGATCGAACTCAGGGCCTTGTGTTTGCAAGGCAAGCACTCTAATCACTGAGCTAAATCCCCAGCCCCTATTTTACTCTTAATTTATAATTTGCTGTGCCAAACTTCACAGCTCAATTTAAGATGGAAATAAGAACCGTCTGGATCCCAGCCTTCCTAGTACCAGAAGTAAAATAGAGTTGTTCCTAAGACTTCTTTTCTTGAAAATGTAGGGGGAAAGTAAGGGGAGAGGCCTGCTATCATTAGAGGCACCCCAGAACACCTAGATTGTTCCTACTTTTGATAGCAACACTCAGACACCAAACATAGTCACTGAGATTATTTTTTAGAGCCTACACTTATGCATAATGTATATATCCCAGTTTGCTGACAAAATGCATTTGCAATATGCGGTAGCTTATAAAACAGCTGCAATTATTTCCTGGTCTGTACCTGAGCCCAGCACGATGGGACTTTTTTTTAGCAGAAAATGCATTGCTTCTCCCGCCCACTGAGCTGGAGGCGGCTTTGTGACTTATTTTACCTATGAGGATGTGACAGGAAAGGGGACAGTGTGTGCCAGGGTTGAGCTTCTGCAGCGAGGAGCCTTGTGCCCATCCTCTCTCTCTCTCGGTGGCCTTTAACCAAACCCTGGCAGCGCCATCGCTTCACAGAACAAAGGTGACCACAGACACAGGAGATGCCCAGCTGATTCAAAAAGAACTGCCTGGCCAGACTCTAGCTAAATCACCACCCCATTGGACTGGAGCCAAAAGCTGCTGGTCTTCAAAGTTCTGGGGTGCATCGCTAGGCAGCAAAGGCTGACTAATACCTACTTCTAATTATTTTCATCTGTCCCTCCAGAGTTGAATTTACTTCTTTGGGACATTTGGGAAAAAGGAGGTCAAAACCAAGACTGAGACTTCCCTGAAGTAGCATAAGGTCTAGTTGATGATTACAAAAATTGCACCAGTAAATAATGAATCAAGCAAGACAGTAGATAATTATGTGATACAGCGTGCATCCTGGTGAGTCTAGAGAAGGCAGAGATAAGTAAATGGAATAAATCAGCTTATTTTCTTACAGAAGTTTTTCAATTTCTACTAACATTGAGCATCCCAACAGCTAACTCTTCCTTTGGGGAAAAATTGGCCAATAATTACATTATTAGTAATGACTAACTCAGTGATATCCAGCAGCCTTGGTATCATCCAGTTTCAGTGGCTTAGGTCTGGCAAGAGCAGATATACTCAAAGTACCTAGACTAATAAATATTAATATAGAGGAATTTTAATCCCTTATTTACTTCCCACCATCTGCGTAACACCCTCTCAGGTGAAACTAACAAAAGCTTCATAGGATCCGCAGTTCAGCAAAATGTCCACATACAAAAAAATGTGCTGCATATAGGACACAGGCAAACCAAGGAAAGAATGCTGAATTTCTTTTTCAGAAAACCTCAGAAGAATTTTTACAAAGTGTGACAAAGTCGTCCAATCTCAGGAATTCATCTTGTTTCCATAGCGCATCCCTGACAGAGAAGCACCTCACCTTCCTCTGGGACATCCCTTCCCTCTATCCCTTCCCCAAAGGAGTGTTGTGGTAGAGACATGTTGCCATTTCCACCCAAGCCCCAAATGGATGGAACATTCCAGGAGCAGATAAATGGGAAGACAGCGCCCGCCAGTGAACCAGGAGCCATTAAACCAGGACTGGCTGCCTTCTGTTGATCTTGAGGGGCCCAGAGGGATTTCAGTCCAGCACACACTTGCAAAGAAAGTAAACTCTCAAGAACAGGGATTGTGTGTGTTGGGGACACTGACGTGTCTGAAGTCTCTAAAATAGTGCTGGGCTGGCTTATATCTAGATGCTTCCCCAAAGCCTCATGCACTGAGAGGCTTTGGGAATGCGACTAGATTAAGTCTGTTTATAGCTGAATTGCTGGTAGGAGGTGGAGCCTGGTAGGAAGAAGTGGTCACTGTGGGTGTAGCCTGGATGGGTTTATCTCTCTCCCTGGCTCCTCCCTTGACTCTCTTCTCTTCCTGGCCACCATGAGTTGAGCAGCGTTGAGCAGCTTTCCTCTTCCCGGTCTTTCCACCATGTTGTCAACATGGAAAGACTGAAGCTTCCAAAATGTGAACCAAAATAAACCTCTCGTCCTTTAACTTGAGGGTGTCAAGTGTTTTCTCACAGTTGATGAGGAAACTGACCGAGACACAGCCACACAATAGACGCTCAGCAAGTACCCGTCAATAACCAAACCTCATAGAGGCCCTCTTTCTCTCTACAGTCACCGGGACAACAGTATTTGTTTCACTCTATGAAATGTTGGACATTAAGAAGATTTAGATGTAAAATCTCAAAGACCTAACTAGAGGAACACTATTTTAACAATTGGTCCTGTCAAAATGCATCTCTTAACAATTGCTTACACATATTTCTATCTGGCTTTAGTACATAAGGGTATTTATTGTATGACAAATACAATTTTCTACATAATAGGGTAAAAAAAAGATGTATTATTAATAAGTAGCCTTAAAAACTGGCCAGCATTGTCAAAGAAAACTAAGGCTCTATCACTACCTCATTTCAAAAATAAATATGAAGTATCATGATCAAATATCAAAATGTAAAAAAATGCAACCAAAGAGTACAAAACTTGATGATGTATTTATAAACTTGGTTATATAATTGAGCCTGAATTATGTAGCCCAGCCTCTTCTCATCACAGTGTCAGAAAACATTCTAAAAATATTAATAACTTTGAGCATAAATATTTAAACTTCTATACTGAAAAACAGCAATAAACAAGGTGGAAATGAAAATTTACACTTTTATCTTTTCTAACCCATTGTCTGCTGCGCTGCGTCTTATGGAGATCGATCACAAAACAAAAGATGAAGTCACAAAGTGAAAAGTGGGCAAGGGACACAGGATGACAATCCATCAAAGAATCTCCAGCAGAGGAGAGACAGATCATATTTCTTTTAGTCCTGGTAAGGCTAAAAATTGCAGTACTGATTTGCCTGTCAGGGTTGCAAATATTGTAAAAAAATGACGGAATCCAGAATTGACAAAGAGATAGAGGAGGAACACATACCTACAAGTCATGGAGCATAAACATGATCTTTCTAAATTATTCAGTAGCTGAGAGCACTTTACGGCCCAACAGTGGTTCTTACCAGCACGTGTCCGTCACCCACATGTGCATGCCCGCCCCCACACACAAACACACACACACACACACACACAACACACCTCCTTCACACTCTCAAGACCAGATGCTAACCATCAGAGATCATAATGAAAGAACACAAACAGATTTCTGAGGGCCTCAGACTGAGCCCAACTCACACAGCTGCACAGCTATTTCCGTCTTGCAAAGAGAGTCGGTTTTTCTTTCCTTCATCCCATATCCAAGTTGTGCCCTTGGGTCTCAAAGGAATAAATAAATCACACACCCCCATTCTGGAAATGTGTCTCCTCGGTGCTTAGATGAGCAAAACTCGAGCCTAAATTTTGAACAGACCATTTCGAAAGACTCAGTGAAATGGGTCGTCTTACTAGTGTTCTTCTAAAGTGATGGGATGCTTTATTTTTCCCAGTTACATTGTACTCATCCAGTTTTATCCCTCTACACATATGTTAAAAAAAGCATGCACAGACCTAGAGAAATAACGGAGTTTCTTCTTTGTGGTGGGATTTTGCCAATTTTAATTTTATTCTCCAGATCATTTCCTTTTTACTTTTAGATAGACATGTACTTTGTATTTAATTTTAATAAACTTGTAGTAATTCATTTCCTGAGACTGCTAAAATGAGGTGCCACAAAGTGGGATGGCTTCAAAAAAAAGAAATTTATTCTCTCACCATCTGCAGGTGAAGTCTGAGATCATGGCACCAGCAAGGACAAGCCCTCTGAGATTCCTGTAGATCCTTCCCGGCCTCTTGCCAGCCTCCAACCCTGGCCCTCAGCCCCCCATATTACTCACCTGCAGCTGCACGGCTGTAATCCTCCGTCTGCACTACCTGGTGTCCTCTCTGTGTCTTCCTGTAAGGACACCAGCCATGCTGGATTGGGGGCCCACCCTACATCTTAACTAATCACACCTGAAATCACACTAGCTTCAAGAAAGCCACCTCCTGGGGTCCTTGGGGTTGGGACTTTAATGTATCTTTCTTATCTATTTGTTTTAGTCAGTGCTTACTAGAGTCAGATGTGATGGAGAGCAAGATATCTGACTGCACGCTGGAGACCCGAAGGATCCAGTCGAGGGCTTGGAGCCACGGCAGTGTCCTGTGCAAGTTCACGTCAGGAGACTGAAGGATCTGTGCTAGAAGGCTGAGGGAGCCGCGCTGGAAGCCAGGAGATGACATCCAAGTTGAAGCTTCCCCGAAGAAAGAAAACAGCCAACACTCCCTCAAAAAAACCCTCCAAAACTCTCCTAAAGAAAAGCATCTGCAACAAAGCTCTTCCAAGGAAGATCAGCTGAAACCCTTCCCGCCTGTTTTCCTTTTATACAGGTCCAACAACCATGCTGACTCAAATCAACTGGGCATTCCCGCCCAATTTGACAATCAGTTAACCACCACGCTGTTCAATATTTCCCACAAAACAATATTTCCCAAATTACCTGCGTGGTACACCACATACTAAGAGTTTGAAGAGAAGAATAAAGAAAAGAACTATTATCAGTCCTCTATAATTCCTTGTCCTAGGTGAGTGGACAAATTCCTTTAAAACACAACTTGCCAAGGCTAAATCAAGGGAAAACATTGGAAAATCTGAATAATATTATAACCACCAAAGAAGCCTGGGGAAATGTTCCCTAAAAAGGCACACTGATCTCTAGCAGTACATTATATTCTTCCCACTTTTAAGGACTATATTATCCTGACCCGAATTATACTCTATCAGAGAATAGAAAAAGTATTTCTAGCTCATTCTGTGAGATCACTAAAACTCTGACTAAAACCAAATAAAGTGAATACAAGGAAGGAAAACATTAGGTCAGTTTTTTCATCATCTTAAACATCAAGTGTTTCAGATGTTTCTGCAAAATAATATCCAGTGATATACTACAAAAGTATAACCATCAATCGCTCTTTTAATTTCAATTAATAATTTTAAATTTAATTAACAAATAAAAGGAGATGAGCTATGTGAGTTCTCGGGAAACCCCACTTGGTCAGAAGGAATTATTGCAAAACCTGCCAAAATTGTTAAAACCTTTGCCTCCCGCTCATAATTTCAAAAGTTTTAGTGTACAAGAAATCAAAGAGACCAACATCAATTGCACAAACAGTGTCTACCAAAAGGCCACATCATAAATCATTCTTAATGGTGAAACGACAGTGGAAAGAATTTGTCTTGTTCTTGACTTCCTGGTTGTCTCTATTCTATATTACAAGGCAGTCATAGGTAGTAAAATGACACCAGAAAATAATTAAATGATATGATTTGGAAAGGAAGAAAACTATTGTGTAATTGTAATTGTCTTCATTTAGAACACTTTGTATAGATACAATTCATAGATACAAAAAATTGTATAGATAATTAAAAAAGTATAGCAATTTGGCTGCCATAAAATCAATATAAAAATTGTTTACATGTATAACAATTTTTTTTCAATCTGGGTGATAGCTAAATGGGTGTTTTCACTTTCTGAAAATCCACCAAATCGTACACCTGTGAATTGTACTATTTGCTGTTTGTAGTTGACAGCTCAATAAAAGTTTACTTGTTAGTCTTTCCCAGACATCATAGTTAATGGTGAAAGTTTTTGGGTGCCCTTAGCCAATGATTACAGAGAGACCCCTGTCATCAGTACTTCCATTATACTTACTGGTAAGTACTGAAAGAATGCAAAATGTTCTTACAATATGGCAGGGAGAATCTACAGATTTTGAGAGATCATAACAGAAAATTTTCTGCAAATACTGACAATGGACTGTTGTGAGACTTGCCAGTATGCTGGAGACCAGTGTGTGCACAACTTGATTGGAGCGTGCTCACAGGAACATCCATGCAGGAAGAAGAGCATGGCAGAGGGGAAGGAGAACTGAGATGTGTTGTTAGTGAGGCCTTGGCTGCTCCCCTGGGGATCTCTGGAACAGGGACAAGGGTGGGGCCAGGCCTTTGTGCCTTCCTTTCACCAGTCATTGGATGTGGTTTGCCTTCAGCCAGTGAAGTAAACTTAATAAATGTTATGATTTGTGTCTAGATGTCCCCCCAAAGCCTCATGTGGTAAGAAGTAGCTGGATCTAGAGTGTGTGATTACTAAATTAGTCCACTGATTGGTTTGGCATGTTCTGCTGGGATCAAGGATATGACACTAGGATCAAGGGTATTAGGATTAAGGGTGAGAGTACTGCCCACCCTTATAAAGCCAGGGAGCCTGGATAAAGTATAAAATACAGGAAGAAGCTGCTTAGCCCCTTTTGCTTGCATCCCTTGCTTACCTGGCTGCCTTCTGCCTGTCTGCCATGCCACCCTATCCTGGACCCAGCTGACTGTGAACTGAAACCTCTACAAACTGTGAACCAAATAAACCTTTCTGCCCCTAACTTTGGATGTCTGGTATTTTGTCTCAGCAACGAGAGAAAAATAACTAAGACAATAAAGCAACTTTCTTCAGCCCCAGGAAATTCCTGAGGAAGAACTGACCGGGAGAGGTTACCAGGCAACACCCCAGGCACCTGTGGGAAATTTTACCTTGTTTTGTGTGGGGATCTGGGAAAATCTACCATAGATCTGCTGCAGCAAATAATTCAAGTATTTCGTTTTCACCTTATTACCTCATACAGTTCTCTACTTTGCACAATTTGTGCTGGGGGTGAAAGTCTGGAAACATTTTCTCTTTGCCAGTTGAGTTTTTGTCAGATTTTGCCAATAGTTGTCACTAGACTAGAAGTTGTCACTGGAAGAAGAAAGACAATCTTTCGGTCTACTTCCTGTTGATTCCTTCTCTTGTATCATCTACTTCCTATTCTTACATTATCCACTTCCTGTTCCTGTATCACCTACTTTGTTTCCTGTTTCTGTTGGTTTTCTGTTCTTGTCAGTATTACTGTTCATGTTCCTTCACTCTGTCAGTAACGGTTGTTTCAGTAGAAAGAGTTGGATGTAGTTTCTGCAATATCAGCCTCATGACACCCCAAGGTGACCAGTTCAGTAGAGGGTCCCTTCTCAGAGAGCAAGCTCCAGCCCAGGAGTGTCTCCTTCTAGAATTCTTGCTCTTTTCCTGTAACAAATACTTTCACACTATGATAAGCTTCCCACAAGCAGTCTTATTGCTGATTTTCTATACAATTAATTTTCATATATCAACATTAGTTTTTATAAAGCCACCTTGTTAAATATGTAATCCACAATGTTAATTATTTAAAGATTTTAGTTAAGGATCCCAATTATCATGTGTAGGTTCTGAGCTACTTTGCTTGATCAAATGGCTTAGTACCCCTTTTCCATTGCCTAAATAAGAATGTAATAGGCAAGTAGAACCAAGGAGATGGTATGCATGCTCTGAGATGTGATAGAAGTAGTTACAAGGATAATTTGTAATTCTTACAACAATAATGACATGAGCTTAGAATCTTTAAAATGGCAGGTTCTCATTAAAAAGTGGATTGCATTTTAATAACTGCAGACAATTACAGTTTGGCTGACATGTCATTTCATCTTTGAAGAGCCAATTTAAATATCTATAGAAAGTAAATGTGGGTAACTTATATTCTTTGCATAGCATGGTTAATGTATGCTGTCTATCTAGATAATAGATCATAAATATCTATTAAAAGCCTTCTATATACCAGAATAATATTTTAACAAAAATCTTCAAAAAGTTATTCTCAAGTACTTTTTCTATCCATTTTATTAAGATATACTTGGTATATAAAACCCTGTCCGTACATTTTAATGAGTTTGAGGGTAAGTATACACTCAGGAAACCAACACCACCATTAAGGCCATTACCATATCCACCACCTCCCAAAGTTTCTCTCCTTATTTTTATTATTATTACTTAGTGTTTAAAACACTTTAACATAACATCTACCCTCATAGCAAATTTTATGTTTTCACTATGGTATTGTTAGTTTTGGGCACTATGCTATATTTACAGGATTTATTTATCTTACATAACTAAAATTCTGGACCATTTAATCATTACATCTCCATTCTCTCCATATCTACCCCTGACAACCATGCTTCTATGAGTTTGACTATTTTCGATTCCACAAATAAATAAGATTATATAGTACCTGCTTTCCCTTCAAGCTTTCATAAACACAGGACCTCTTGTGATAAATATGAAATTTTCATCTCATCTCTTCTCCAGTATCTTCTTATAATCTGTATATCACTTGGGAATGCTAATCAAGTCGTGCATACTTAGTAATTTTTAAAAGATGTTTATGTGGTCCAATGAGTAAAGGAAACATTTAGCTAATCTTGACAGCATGAACTACTTAAGCCTACAAATAAATTCTAATGGATCCCATTCAGGCATTAAATGTTGTGGTAATCATAATATTATTCTGTAATATCTACCATTTGGGACTCAATTCAGTTTCTGACAGATAAATACTTTGCCTTAACTCTATTACTCAACCCTAAAAACAGCCCTGCAAGGACATTGTTATTATCCCCATGTTTGCAGGTGAGGAAATTGAGACCAACAGGCCAGAGTAACTTGTTAGAAATCATGTAGCAAAGCAAATCACTTGTCTTTAATACTTAAGCAAGGATGGGAGTGATGGAATTCCCTACACAAGGCAATGAAGAGCAGCATGTGTAGGTGCTCAAAATCAGAATGTCCAGAAAAGTAGTTCCAGCCAGTTTATTCCTGAGTCTCTGCCCTTGTGACCTTTACCTCTTAGCCCACTTCAGCCTTACGGATGTGGACACTCTTGTCTACATATATGCTAGGTAGATAGTTGACATAGCATCTATAATTACTGAAGACCCAACATCAGTTTGAGTTGCCTGAGCAAGAAATTGAAATGGCCACTGGGAACCAGGAAATAGGAAAAAAATCCAAGGTATTTGAAATTCTAAAATCCACACCTAACAGATCACCACACCTAACTGATATGCTACATAATCATCAGAAAACAAAATAGCTCTTGGACTGGCAAGACAATAGGAAGGTCTAAATATGTAATCTAAATCTTGATAAATAACCTGCAGATTAGAATGATAAAGTCATTTTAGGCAAAAGACAGAATCCTCATGAAGGTGCTGAGCAGGGGAAAGGAAATTCACACAGGGATTAAGTATGTTCCATGTATTTATGCACTTACAGGTATGTGTGCATATTGATCATGCAATTATGTTACTGATTATTCCACTGACAGAAGTCTGCCTATCTCACAAAGATGTCTGATCTTACTTTATTTAAAGAACAGATTTTAATGAACAATTTTTAACAAAATTGTTTGAACAAATATTTACCATGTAACAGAAATACTGAAAGACCTAGAGCCCATCCCTCAGTCCCAATACCAGAGATAACCATTGTTATCCACTCACAGTTTTAATCTTCTGCTGGCTCTTCTCATGTTGTTGAATAATGTGTTGGTCACCATTTCTTGTTGACTTTTACCTATGACAGCTAAGGACTTGGGACATCTAGACCAGTTTCCATTAGCAAGTTGTTATAATTGCACCATTGGTTCTAGTGATGAGTTCTAGTTAGTTCTCCTAATTAACCTCATTTGAAATTGTCTTAAATCTCCATCTTTTATTATCAGCTTTTATCACCTTTGGAACCCATATTTGAAAGGAATATATTTGAACCATTCTATTCTAAAATATTACTAAGGTTGATAATATTTACTCTCTCTTTTTATTATTCATAATTAAGCCGTCTAGGTTGTGTCTATAAACCCATCCTGAAATCAGAATAACCAACAATATAGTCATGTTATCAGTGAACTGCACAAAGTTCATTCTAGAATTCCAATGTTTCAATTATCGTTTAAGCCCACTGTCTGTAGGATTAGAGTGAACACAATTTTTGTCCCTGTAGTTGACAAAGGTCCCAGCCATGCAGCTTAGTTTACTTGACATCCAGATTATAATTTTCTTGTATAATTTTTTTCCGAGAATTAAAAGTGAACTTTATCTTGAGGTAAAGATGACAGAACCCAAGTCCTTTTCACAGTATTCTTTACTTTTGCTCTCTTCACAGATTGAAGTCCATTCCACTTCTGTTTTAGAAACCTTCTCCTTGAAGCCCCTGACTTCCTGCTCTAATGTGGACACATGACTTTTGTGACATGCATAACAGATGTCACCCTAAAGTCTCTTTTCGGTGAACTTTTCCTGTTGTCCTGTTTGTGGATTCTTGCCATTATTTCACTGTGCAGTTGGAGGCCTATTCAGGAAGTCTTTGCCTGTGCCTATGGCTTTAAATGTTACTCCTATATTTTCTTTTAGTAGTGTCAAAGCTTCAGGCCTTATAACCAAGCCTTTGATCTATTTTGAATTGCTCTTTTTAGTGAACTTCTGGGTTAACATTTCTGTTTCTGATGACCTGCATCTTTCCTTTTCTTCATTTTCGGATTTGTTTTGCTAGAGTATGAATTCAAAAGACTTGCTCCAAAAAGATTTGGAAGGCAGAATTTTTTTCTCTTGAGGCTAAAAAGGATGTTACTTTGCTCTCAGGCATGATCATGCTCTTCCTGGTACAGATTCCAGGTTAAGAATAATTTTCCTAAAAGGTGCTAAACACACTTCTCTGTTTTCTTGCTTATGATACCTCTCACACCTGCAGGAGCCTTGTACTTTGTAAATTCCCTTTATAATTTCTTCTCTAAAAACTGGTCACAATCTTCTCCTGACCTGACATTCTAAAACATCCTAAATGCGTGTCGAGATGTACATATCTTTTTGCTTAGCCCTCTTGACCCTTGAATGCCTCCTTCACATCAAAGACTCAAGTCTCACTTGAGTCTGGGTAATTTGTGGTATTATTTATTTGGATACTGGCTCTTTCTATTCCCTTCAGCTTCTCTTTCTGTAGCTTCTATTAATTAAATATCAGACTTTCTAGATTAAAACTCTGGCCCTTTTCCTTTCTTCACAGGTTTTCTCAGGCTGTCTTTTTGTGCACTAGATCCAGATCTCTGCTTTTGCTTTGAACCCTTGCATTGAATTATTAACACTTCCCTCTAAAGCAGTCTTATTTGAACATCCAAGAGCTAACTCTTGCTTTCTAACTGAACCTTAGAAGTCAAAAAAAAGTAGTGAATAGCATGTTTAGTCTGGTAAATCCTTATATTATGGAAGATAGGAAATTTCTCTTTTGCTTCTCTCATTGCCTGTTTCCACTAATTGTTCTGTTTGTCTCCTTTTTTCTTGTTCAGGTTATAGGATTTCCTCGAGTGTTTGGTTCTTTTTGTCATTTTCTGTTGTAGATGAGGCATGGTGAAGGGCCAAACCAAGGTATGCAGAACTTGTGAAGAAACTGCCAAGTCTAGAAGCCAGAAGGAAGGGCGGCACCATGGAGATGGTCTAGCATGCCAGTTACGTTGTGTTGAGAAAGGCCCCTGCTAGCCCCAACACTAATGAGAAGGCCAGCAGCCTGCCCTGCTTGGATCCATCCGTGCAGAATTCACAGAGTTTCGAGGATGAGCACTGTCAGCGATGTCGGCTTTCTGGAGTCCAGAAACCACCACCTCCTGTCCTGATCTCCAGCCTGTTTTTACCTGAGATGCAATCTCTTCCTCTCCTACGCCTTTCAAAAGAATCACCTGTTCTGTGAGAGGAGGAGCCTCTTGCTTTCCTTGCCTTTATTACCCACCTATCTCCAGCAAGTGCTTGTACCCAACAGGTCCACAATAAACAGATGTCGAATGAATGAATGAATGAACAACGAGGCAGGACCCAGAAAATTTATGTGATATACAGTTCTTTATGCAGTATTTCTCTTCATTGAAGAATCATGACTTCAGTCACCATAAAATCACAAATTTTAATTTAGGAGACAGAAAGAGAAATTCATGGCCGAAGGAACACTTTTGATGGAAGATGCCCTCTTTAGAAAGGAGGGGAGCAAATAGGAACCCTACTCGTTCCTGTTTATTTTGCATCGAAGACTACCCTGTTCTCACATCCCTGATTCAATAGTTAAATTTAATAAAGGCAGAATAAGGTAAAGACACTATCCGTGGTCAGCTGCACCTTTACTGTGTTTAAAACAATGCAAAGTTTAGAAACAAAACCTAAATAATTTGACCATTAGCCGCTGAAATTCAATTTTCAAGTGCTCTTTAATTTCTGAACCATATGGATAGTGAATCCAGGAAAGAGAGTACATTTAAAATATTAAACCTTAGTGCTAGCTAGCTTTTAAAGCACATTCTAGTAGAGCTCTTTAAAAGCTGGGGAGGGCTATGGCAGAAAACACAAAGTGGAGAAAGGAAAGTCTCTGCTTACTCTCCACACTCAGAGTCCTCGCCATTTTGGTGACAGGCCAAAGTGCTGAGCACTTGCTGCCCGAGTGAGTTTGAGCTCTACACACCAGGATCTGGGAGGAAACTCATCCCTGCTGAGACTCCTTATTCACACCTGGCTCCATCTCACCTCCACAGAGGCAGCTCCAGGGCCACCCTTGGAGGAGCCTTTCAAAGCCATTCCTGTCTCCTCTTTAAATAGGAGGGCCCGAGTGGGAGGAAAACAACCTTTTCCACACACCCCTTAGTTTCTGCTGAATGGAATCTCCAATTTCCCAACATGACGCTTGAAACACATAGCAGGGAGAAGAGTTTTCTTTTGAAACTCAAACCAGAAGGAAGCATCAGGAGAGTAAGAAGACCCCACGGAAGAAATTCAATTGCCAGCAGTAATGAAGGCAGCTGAGCCATCGGGAGCCAAGGCCTGGTGGCTTCCAGAAGGGGGGCCACGAATGAGAGAAGGACCAAGAGAGAATCTGAGCTCGGGTTGCTCTCTGGCTCGCGTCCCCATGCGTTCCATCTGTGCATTGCACAGCCAGGACCCATCTGCAGAGAAACAAGCATTTCCAGGGCCCCTTCATCAAGGACTGCTCGACTTTGACAGTGCTGGCAGGGGGTCTGAAGTCTCCCGAGGACCCCAGCTCCTAGCCCTGGCTTTGCTGTCTGATTCCACCATATTGCTCTTGTTCTCAGAAGCAATGATGACAAAGTTTCTGACATAGACGTCTGTTTTCTGTCTTAAAGTTTTGTCTCTAGGAGATTGCCTAAATTGCACACAGTGGGCTATGACTGATGGCTCCTGAATTCTCCACTATGCTGAGAGGTCTAAATTTCTCAGTTGGTTATTTACTCAAAAAGAGGTCTCTGATAAATGCCCGCTCTTTGGAGTCACAGGTGGGTAATAATAGGGGTTATGGGTTAGAAAGAAATAAAGCATAAAATTAACAAGACAGAAACAAGCCTCGGTCAGGAATTATGAGGAAAAACAGTGAGAGCTTGGGGGAGAGGGACAGGAGTCTGAAACGGCGAGTTTTTAACTTAGCAGTTCGGCTACCAGCCAGGCCCCTAATAATCTTTAAAGCGCTTCCCCAGAGTCAGAGGGGGAGACAGCACAGCTGCCATGGTTAGAGGCATAGAAAATCACTCCAAGTGGATCATTTCTTCCTGTAAGGTGATGCCAGAAATCACTGAAGATTGAAGTAAGATTGGATAGCAGTTTGTGTCTCACCATTCTCTAGGACCATTATTGAGTCGGGTCACTTATCCCTCTATGGTACACTTTTAGCAAGCATACCATATGTGGTTGAGTAATAAATTCTACGCTACCACAACAATTTATTGTACAAAACCTTACCTGTATGGGTCTTCATTGCTTTGCCATCTAACACTGTCTATGGAGAACTAGTCTAACATAATTTTGTTGGAACCACCAACCATCTGTCCACTTCTAATGACGAAGTTGGTGATGGTCCTTTGGCTTCCTGGCCACAGAGACTGACCACAGAGATGGGGTGCAAATAGATTTGTTAAGTGAGACCAGGTACACATAAGCTAAGAGAGGGAGGGCAGCATGGTTAATTTCATATGTTAACTTGACTAGATCATGGAAGCTTAGCTATTTAGCCAAACATTAATCTACATACATCTAGAAGCAGTTTTTGGATGAGATTAACATTTTGTTTAGTAGACAGCAAAGTAGATGGTGCTTGCCAATGTAGTTAGGCCTCATCTAATTAGCTGAAGGCCAGACTAGACCAAAAAGTCTGACTTTCCAGAAAGTAATGGGAGTCCCCCCATCCCCACCATCTTACTGTTTGAGCTGGGACATCAGTCTGTTCTGCTGTTGAACTTAAACTGAAACTTGGCTCTTCTTTGGTCTTAAGCCTACTGGCTTTCAGATTGGAATGGATACCAGCAACTCTCCTTGTCCTCACACTCCCGGACTCAGAGGGGAACTCACCATTATTTGTCCTGGGTCTTCAGCTTACAAACTGCAGATCCTTAGACAACTCGAATTCCACAATTACCAGAGCCAATTCCTTATAATGTATCTCTTTATCTATAAGATAGAACCCACCAGTTCTGTTTCTCTAGGAAATCTTCACTAATGCCAGGGTCTCTTTTATTTTAAATTATTAGATGTAAGAACACAGGTTTGGGGCTCACTTCAGCCATCTTCCTTGCCACAGGAAAGGAGCGTATAAGTATATTAGCTCTTAAAGCTCTTCCTATTCATTAGTCAGAAAAATATTCACCCCATTGTACCCACTTCTACCAATTTCCTGCTTTTCCCAAAGCAGTCTGGGGACAAGACAACACATGATCCTACCTTCCCCCCACAGCAGGACTCTTTACAACAGCAGTACTCTTTGACAGTCACCACACTTTCTAATGGGGAAACTGTCCAAGGACCCTTGAGCTGCCACAAACATTGGACCTCATTCAGCAAGATCAAAGGGGAGAAGGAGGTGCACAGGAGACCACTCTTGTGGCAAAATGTGTGGCTTTGTGGTTGGGTTTGAGGAGGGCAGAGATATCACAATGATTCTTTTTGTACAGGGCCCAAGACTCTAGCAACTAGACATACTTTCCCTTGGATCAGGGCATTACTGCCTTCGGAAATAAAAACGGCTATTATCATTAAAATTTAATGAGGCTTTTAGTGCTGGGGATTGTTCTAGAAGCTTTGGATACATTACCTCAAAACGATTTCATCAGATCATTTACAGAATTAACTAATGCCACTTTACCAGCAAGAGAAGACACCTGTGTCGTCCAAGACTACACAGTTTCCAGTTGCAGAGTGAGACCAAATCACAGTCTGCTGTCAAACTGAGTGTGCCCAAGAGACCACATGTGCTGGCCCATTTGCAGCTAGTATGATTCTCTGATTGCTGACCAATTGTTATCTCATTGGTGTTGCTCTTTATATTTAACCCATGCATGCACCACCAGAGTTGTGGACTCAATGTTACTGTGTTTTAGCTGAAAGCAAAAATGATCAACCCAGCTACCTATCCTGTGAGCCCACTCAAACTGTACGTGGAACTGAAAGTCAATACAACTGCTCACAGAATGGAAAGCTTTAATTAAAAAAAAAAAAAAAAAAAGAAGTGTTACTGTGATGTTCCTGTGACCTAATTGAACTCTTAGCACACAGAGGGGACACCCAGAAGCTCACACTGTCAGGTCTAACCCGGTGTCTCTTCTGAAGCCTCGGGTGGAGGTGCCTTTGCTTACTTCTCCCCCAGCCAGCAAGTGCTCTTCACTGGTCCTGTCGCCATGGGGCTCCCGCAGGCTCCAGCAAACCCTGCTGTACAATCTGGCCTCCGTGCCTTCCTCTGCTGCCCATGTGATGCTCCATACCAGGTGCTATGCTGGCAACTCCATCAGCCTAAGATGCTGTGCACCAGGCGTCCATGTGGCTAAATCCAACACTTCAAGTGCAAGCAGAAGCAACGACTTCTACTACCAAGACCTATTCTGACACTCAATTCAAAATTGCAATCCACCTATAAGCATTTCTGATCACACATACCCTCCCTGTCTTAGTCACCCTCTTCTCACTGGTACAAAGTACCCAACACCCACAATATAAAGAAGAGGTTTCGTTGGACTCATGGTTTCAGTCCATGGTTAGCAGGCTCCAAGGCAGGAACAGAAGGGTGGAAGGGTCTGGAGGAGGAAAGTTGCTCACCTTATGGCCCTCAGGAAGCAGAGAAAGAACAAAGGAGTTGGGGAAGGAGAAACACCCTTCCAAGTCACACCCTCAGGGAACCGCCTCTTCTTTCCAGGCCTCACCTCCTAACTCTTTAGCTATAAACCCATCAAGGGATTGATCCACTGCTGAAGATAGCACCTCCATGACCCAGTCATCTTCCAAAGGCCCCACCTCTAAACATATGAGACTTTTGGAAGACACTCTAGATCTAAACCACAATGCTAGGGTTGGGGATTTAGCTCAGTGGTAGAGCATTTGCCTCGCAAGCTCAAGGCCCAGAGTTCAATTCCCCAGCACCAAAAAACAAAAACCAAAAACAAATAAACCACAACACTATCCTAAGTTGTTCCTAAAGTATTGATAATTTTCTAACATGCCACATTTATATGTGTGTGCATATACATGTATCACACACATATCCACACACATATGCACATACATGTGTATTACATGCACACATATATATAGAGAATTTTTATGTTCATTGCTTATTGTTTGTGTCTCCTGATGAAATGTATGCTCCATCAGGTAGGAATATTTTAACAAGTTTCTCTTTGCTGTATCCCAGCCCTTAAATTGGTGCATAATGCAGAGGTAAGCAATCATTAATAAATGTTGATTTAATGGTTAATTGTAGCCTTTAGGTAGTTAACCATTCAAGGCATTAAAGAACACCTCTGAATACCTATTTCTTTAAATGAGGCTGTACCACCACATGGTGATTCCATTTTTTTTTAATTAATAATGCCAAAGAAATGAATAAAATATCAACACTGATACAGTTTCTGACTTGTGGCTCCTGATTGCTAAAAAGGCTCTTGTAAAATACAGAAATTTAAGCTCCCCATTCCAGCCAGTCCAGTAATCCATTCGCTGATTCATTTTTCCTTCACTCTGCCAGCAGGTACTTGCCTCCCTGTTACACACTAGGGCTGCACGTGGCACCGTTTTTTCCCTAGAAATTGCACATGAGTTGGTATCAACATCATGAAACTGTCAAACTTCAGGTACATTTTGTCAGGAAAATAACGAAATGCTGACACGTTACTGTCAACTATGCTCTGTGTTAATTATTTTGCAAGGATCTCCTGGAAATGGCACATCTTCAAGTCTCCAGGAGACTCTGGCTCTGCGGTTTGAGAAGGAATTTATCCCAGCTCGGCCTCTGGGACACCATCTGTGGACACAAGTCCACTCACAGAGCTCCAACTCCTAGGAGTCTGCTCCCTCTGCATTTCAACCAGGAAACAAACTGTGGGCAGACAGGAAGGTCTTCAAAAGGAAAAATGGGCAAGGCAGGGAGCACACAGCATCTGTAGGGCAGGGAGCAAGGATGTCTCTGAGTTCCCAGCCCAAGAGCAGGGTGGTGATTCTGTCCACTGAGGCAGAGAAAGGTGGGACCAAAGCAAGATCTGGATGAGCTCTATCAGCTAGGAACCTCTCAGTCTCCAAAACACGGTTCTAATACATTATAAACTCAGTTTCCTTTCCCAAGCAGGCAGCACATTCTCAGTTACCTGCATTCATGTCACTTCACTGAATTAATATTTCCCTCCCCCAAATATTGGATAGAAATAACTTTCCCCGAACTAAAAAGCCCACAGTGCTGGTTTTCTTGGAAGAAGGGAGGTGTACTGAGGGGGTCACAAGTTCCTCTCTGCATCAGCTGTATTTGGGGTCCTTTCTTATCTCCCCAGTGGGGGACAATAAGTAAGACCTGCACCTCCAAATTGTCCATGTCTGTGTCACAGGCTGAAGAAAGACCAGGGGACCCAAGACAGCATAAGAAATGCAAGCGCATGAGAAATGCGAATGGATAAGAAGACATTATGTTATGGCTAGGGATAACTTGCCCAACCAGCTTCCCCACCCAACCACAGTCCTGAAGGCATGTGCTAAGCTCCAAAGTGGTGGAAAGACTGATTCTGCCACCAGAACAGCGCAAAGGGCCACATGTGCAGGTAGGAGTGTATAATGTGTTGTGTGTATGTGTGTCTGTGTGTGTGTGTGTGTGTGTGTGGTGGGTACAGTGTGTGATATGTGTTACTTGTGGAGTGTGTATGAAATGTATTGTGTAGGATGTAGTGTATTTTGTGTGTGGTATTGTTAGTCACCTTTATGTCACCGTAATAAAATAGCCAAGCTAATCCATTTAACAAAGGAAAAGGTGTATTTTAGCTCACAGTTTCAGAGGTTCCAGTCCATGGGCACTGGGCCCTGTTGGTGCTGTGTTTGGACCTGTGGTAGCACAGAACTTCATGGTAGAAGCCCATGGCAGAGGCGGCCCCTTACCTATAGAGGCCAGGTAGAAAAGAGACAGGAAGAGGCAGGGACCGTCAAAGATACACCCCCACTGACCTCACTTCCTCCCACCAGGCCCCACCTCCTGAGGTTCTACTGCCAAGGATGAGGACAAGGACTTTCACGCATGGACCTTTGGAAAACACTCGATATTGGAACCATAGTAGGTGTGTTTTGAGTGTGTGTGGTATATAATGCATATTGTTTGTTACATGTGGAGTGTGTGGAATACGTGAGTTGTGAGTGCAGTGTGTACTGTGTGTTTTGTGCCATCGTGTGTGAAATGTGTGTGTGGTATGGTGTATGAGTAGTGTGGTATATATTGAGTATAAAGGTTTTTTTGTGTGGTATGTAATACATGTGTGTTACACGTGGAGCATGTGAGTTGTGAGTATAGTACATAATATGTGTTTTGTATCATTGTGTGAAATGTGCATGTGATATGTGTCATATGTGGGTACAGGTATATGTCAAGTATAAAGTGTTTTATGTGTGTTATGTGTGTGTGTTGTATGTGAAGCATGTGAGTTGTGAGTGTAGTATGTAGTGTGTTTTGTGTCATCATGTGTGGAATGCCTGTGGAGTGTGTGGCGTGTGGTGTGTGTGGCGTGTCATACATATTTGTGTCCTGCGTCACCTGTGTGTGACATGTGTTGTGTTGTGTGGCAGTGCACATATGACCACACGTGGCAAGGAGGGTAAGCTGAGTCTGGGTAGGGGAGCCTCCAGGCCGGGGCCTGCGCTGTGCCTCTGGACGCCCCTCTCAGTGGTCAGCCTGGCTTTAGTAGCAAGCTGCAGCCACAGGCCTGTGTGTGGCAGAGCGCGTCAGATGCCACCGGCCTTTGTGGACGCACAGATGGACGCACAGGTGGCAGTTGGTACGGCACTTTGGAAAACAAGCTGCAAAGGCAGTGTCAAGCTGAGACGTGGGCGGTCAGAACAAATGGGATGGGCAGGGATGGCTCACCACCTCGGCAGGGATGGCAAATCCACACATCCACCTGCCCAACGTCTGCCCAAGCTCACACCTCCCTATTCTGACCTACAGACATCTTGCACCCTGCCCCGTCTTCCTTCCATCTGAGGATTCGGTTCTATTCGACTTCTCTCTATATCCCTTAGCTGACTCCTCTCTCCTCAGAACTGTGGGGCAGCCCAAGCCAGCTGTCACTGTTTGTGTTACGTGTCCCCCAGTGCCCTCAGAAAGCCCTGCAGTTACCAGCCCTGGTGTGCTGCCCACAGTGCCCTTCCTTCTTTGATCTGCACTCGCTGCCTGCTCCAAGGGCCAGCTCTTAGATTCCTGTGTGTGCACTCTACATCTGAGAGCAAATGTGTGCTGAAGGAACGGTGTCTCCCACCCTTCTGATGGCCCCAGAGCTCCTCTGAGCCCCACGTTGAGTATGTAGGCTCCACCAGGAGTATGGAGAGGTCATCAGTGCAGGACCAGCTCCCTCCCAGAGGAAGGTCCTCTTCCAACCACCAGGACCACCTCCCAAGTCAACCCTAGAGCCAGCACCCAGATGACATCTTCCCACAGGGACCTGGGCGGGCTTGTGCTGGGCTTGTTGCCACCTCTGTGAGGAATGTGCCACAGAAGACACACTTGTCTAGAAGGCTCTGGAGTGCTGCTTTGTCCTGGATAGGGCTGGCTGAGGAGCAGCAAAGTGCAGAAGAAAGAAGAAACGAGATGTATCTTCAACAAGCTTCACCTACAGCAGGGAGCAACAGGAAGCTGCAGAAAGGAAAGGGGACCTTTCAGCTCTTCATAGCTTTCCCCCTACAGAGAAACTCACTTGCTACTAGGTTATATTCCGTCATTTCCTTAAACAGAGATCAGACCCAGCTTGAAGGCACCTTCTGAATGGTAGGGCCTGGTGGAGCAGGTCCAAGTGTGAGGGGGAGTCCCCTGCTTGGGGCGGTTTCCCTTGGCAGCAGAGATGGGGGAGCTGAAGTGTGTGCAAGAGCAGGTGAGGTTGGAGGGCTCTCCAGTGACAGGTTTGGGGCTAGCACCAGCACTTTGCAGGAGAGATCTGCAAGGCCAGCCACTTTTGCAGTTCTTCACTAAATCGCAGTGGCGCCATCAGATTAGCTGCGTGTCTCCCCAGAAGGCCCTGGCAGCCGCTCTCCAGAATGTCACACACAGCCCCCAGAGAAGGACTCTGGTTTTCACGGTGTAACAGCACTAGCAAGAGTTGAGGAACCTGTAAGATAAGGGGAAATCACAGCTGTGGTTCCCCTTTTATGTTTCCTACCTTTGTCATTTGCATGCTTTCTCCGGGGACGTTTTGCTGTGGCTTCTACTGTGGTTGCTACTGGACTAAAAGCACAAGAGGAACCCAGATAACAGCTGTCCTTCCTCTCCCTCTCATTGTAGCACATCACTCTGCGACAACGCTGTGCCTGGCAGAGGGGCCTGGCGGGTCAGTGGCTGCTTCCTTTCCCCTCCACTTCCTGCTGGGGGGACGCCAAAGCCCAGCTCACTGCTGTAGCTCCCTGAGACAGTGACTCTTCTTCCTCTTTGGCAGCCGCAAGAACAGCATCTCCCTTAGCTGGGAGCAAGATCTCCTCGAGCAGGGTGTGCCATCAGCTGCTGGGAGAGGGGACACGAGGACACAAGACAAGACCCACAGCCTGGCTGCAGCCTTGGTCCCCTGCAGGAAGCGGCTGGCCAGGAACAGGCTTCAAACAAATGGTGAGGCTTCAAGACTTGCCGTGCAGTCTCTCGGCTCTGACAATGAGCTGTCTGACCCTTCCTGCTCCCTCTGCCAACATGGTGGCCACAGGGCAGGAGCTTTGCTGAACAACCCCCAGACCACACCAGGGACTGGGACCAAGTCAGGGAGGACAGAGACAAGAGTGCGTGGTGGTCATTCCTGTCCAAGGAGTCACAGGTGCGTGGAACAGGCTGTGTTTGTGCTGAATTGTGTCCCCCCAGTCTATACAATGAAGCCCTAACCCCTAAGTGGCTCAGTGTGCCTCTCTGGAGAAAGGGTTCCCAAAGAGGTACTGAAGTAGTCTGCCTGGTGTCCTTATAGGAAGAAAAATCAGGACCCCAAGAGGCATGACAAGTGCAGACACAGGAAAAGGTGGCATCTACTAGCTGAGAGAGCGAGGCCTCTGAAGAAATCAGCCCTATGACACCTTGAACTTGGACTTCCAGCCTCTGGCTGTGGAAAAACAGATTCCCGATGTTCCAGCACCCATCTGGGACTCCACTTGAAGTTCTCTAAGTCGGTGTGATGAACGGGTTTCAGGGACAGCCTCAAAGCCATCCAGCTTTTGTCCTTTAGTGAGGTGACAAAACGACCTATTTTCCCCGAAAGAGTCAGGCCTAGTTCTCCTGTGGTCTCGGCACGATGATTAATATCCTCCCCTTTCACTGCTTCACCCGGGTTTGGAAGATGAATTATTTGGTTAGGTTTTCCACATACTGTTGCCTGTGCATACTCCTGAGTGTCAGAATACTAAGTTAATCACAGAAATGAATAAATCATTCCCCTCAGTTATGAATACCAACTCACTTTCTTCCCCGCAGCCTAGGGACTGTGGAATATGACATTTAATCCCAATATTGATCAATTATTTTTAACATACTATTAGATTTATTATTGGCATTGAGTTTTATGTGGACCCTCTAAGATCAAGAAAACACATCCTTTCCTGGAAGAAGATACTTGGACACAAAAGTGCTTTTTTCTCTTTGAAACTCTTTGGTGTCATGCCTTAGGTCACATAGCCACATGGTAAGAACTGAAATCACACTTCTAGCTAGAGTTTAATATTATTACTTTCCTTGTCGGGGGGCTATGAGTAGGAAGCAGAGAGGATCTGTATATTTTCAATCTGTCCATCTGGTTTTTCTTGAAGATTTGAAAATAAATGATGGCAAAGCAAAGACAGCAGATTTCACCCTGAGAAGCTCAAGTGTGGAAAGAATACATCTCTTAACAGAAAGAGAAAATTTTGAGCTTCTCCTAATATAAGCCCAGAGACAGCTTGAGGCTTCCGTTCTGCCTCTTCTCCTGCCTCCTGCCTTCCTCCTTGCTGACACTTGGCCCACGTGCCGGGTACAGAAAAAGTGAACTGCATTCACAGGTCCAACAGCGATGGTTCCACTGTTGCTTCCTGCTGCCAGGGGAGGGTCACAAGCAGGTTTATATCAGCTCTGAGTCCCAGAAGCCCCTGCGAGAGAAAAGACTCCAGACCACGCAGCAGACACAGGCTCCAATCAGCCCCGGCTTTCTAAGGCGGCGAAGGCAGAGAGCAAGCAGATGTTCTGCTCGGTGATGAATGGCCAGGAGCAGTCAGAGACTGGTAGCCAGCTGGTGTGAGAAATGCCCTTTGACAAGAGTGGTTAATAACTGCTTGAAGGAAAGCCGTTTTCAGAACTAGGAACATAATGTTCTAATGAGGTACTTAATACCTGTGAACTTAAGTAGAAATTGCACACCAGGGCTGTCTAGAAATGGGCAGAAAATCTTCAAAAGCAACTCACTGGGGAGAAGACAATGTGACCATGTGAATCGAAGGAGCTGAGTCCTGTCTATAGCTACAGGATATATCATTTGCATCGTGTAACAGCCTTATCTCTTTTTGCACCCTATGTGTGGAAGTCAAGGGTTCTTACCAGCTGTGTACAGCCAAACCACCCTTACTACAATTCAACAGACCAGCATTTCCAGTGCCCCAGAAACTTCCAACCACTGTTTTTGCCATCAACCAAGGCGTCCAGCCCCAGTCTCAAGCAAGCACAATCTGCTTTCTAGAGCTCTAAATCTATATTTGGTAAAGATTCTTTGTGTCTGGTTGCTTTCATTTAGCATATTTTGGAAATCCATCCATGTAACCTATATCCATAGTTCATTTCACTGTATGAATAACCAAATTCTAATTCACCAACTGATAGACATTGGACGGCTTCTACTTTGCCCTGAATTAAAAATGCTGCAGTGAACACTCATATGCAGCTCTTTGGGGGGACATGTATTTTTGTTTCTCCTTGGTGGATTCCTAGATGTGTGATAACAGGGACTTTTTTTTTTCTTTTCTTTTCTTTTTTTTTTTAGAGATGAGGATCAAACTCAGAGCCTTGCGCTTGCTAGGCAAGCGCTTTACCACTTGACCTAAATCCTCAGCCCCTATTACAGGGTCTTATGGGAACTTTATTGTACCTTTGTAAGAAACTGCCAAACTGTTTCCCAAAGTGACTGTATCATATTACATTGCCACCAGCAATGTATAAACTTCCAGTTTGTCTAAACTTTGGCTGATACATTGTATCATCTGCCTGTTTATGTTATGGGTATCTTTAGTAGGTGTGGTTTTCATTTCATGTTTCTGATTAATGATGCTTAGCACACTTCCATGTGCCTATTAGCCATCCATCTGTATTCTCTGGGAAATGTCATTCAAGTCCTTTGCCCATTTTTAATATTCAGTTCTTTGTCCTTCTTTTGGAGTTATACATGTTCTTTATATATTCTGCATACAAATCCTTTAGCAGAGGTATGATTTCTCCCAGCCCATGAGATATCTTTCTATTTTCTTAGTGGTGTATTTTGAAGTGAAAGAGTTCTTAAATGTACTGCCACCCTTGTTAATCTCTATGGTGTCACACTGTCACCTCTTTAGTTTCTTGGCTTGCACTCTAGCAAAGTAAATGACTTCCCACATTAAATTCCTTCTGGTTTAAGAACTACAGGTATTTATTTTGGTGACATACATTCCATCTGTATCTCATCCATTGAGAGATCCTTTCATGAAGGGACACTGAAATTCATCCAATGCTTTTTATGTGTCTGTGGAGATGATTTGTATGGCATTTGTCCTTGATTCTGTTAATGTGATGTATCATGTTTACCAATTTGTGTGTTTCAAACTATCTGTGCATCTTTGGGATGAATCTCATTTGACCATGGTAAGTCATTCTATGAAATGTGTCCCTGAATTTGGCTTGATAATGTTTTGTTGAGGATTTTTGCCTCTATGTTCATCAGGGATCTTGCTCTGTAGTTTGATTTTTCTTGTATTTTTTCCTTTTCTTTATTGTTCTTGTGTCCTTGCTGGCTTTGATATCAGGGTATTACTGGACTGGTAGAATGAGTTTGGAAGGATTCCCCCTGCTTCCAATCTTTTGAATAGTTTGGGAAGAACTGATACTAGTTCTTCTTTTAATATTTGGTAGAGAACAGCAGTGATGTCAATCAGGTCCTGGGCTTTAATTTGCAGGGAGACATCGTACTTTTATTTTTATCTTTTATTTATTAGCATATGTTTGCAATACAGAATAGTGTTTATTTTGAGGGGTTGGTACATGTATATAACCTATCTTGATCATTTTCAATTCCTTTGTCCTCAGGCAGACTTTTTCTTTCTGATTAAATCACATTGCTCATTATTGGTCTGGATAGATTTTCTGCTTCTTTCTGATACAATTTTTGCTAGATTGCACATGTCTAGGAATTCAGTGTGTCTTTTAGATTACCCAGTTTGTTAGTGTATAAGTTATTACATGCCTTTTCTGACCCTTTGTATTGCTTCATATCATTTGTAATGTCTCTTTGTGCATTTCTGGTTTTATTGAGTTCTCCTTTGTTTTTTCTTAGCCTAGTTAAAGTTTTGACATTCTGTTTATCTTTTCAAAACACAAACCCTTCATTTCATTCATTTTTTGTGATTTTGACACTATTTTGTTTATTTCTTCCCTGATCCTTATTATTTCTTTTCTTTTACTAATTTGAGATTTGGTTTGTTTTCTTTTTTCTAGTTCCTTGAGCTACATCATTAGTCTATTTACCTGAGATCTTTCTATTTTTATGTAGATATTTATTCTGTACACTTCCTTCATAGAACCCATAACTGACATCATGCTGATTGGGGAAAGCGGAAAGCTTTTCCTCTGAGATTTGGAGCAAGTACATACCTTACACATGAACAGTTAAGAAAACTGCCCCAAAATGATAATTTAACACTTAAGGAGGATAGGTTTTTACATAACTCTGGAAAGTTGTTTTTATTTTCATCCAATGACAGTTCTTCTAAGTGAATCATGGATGTAAGGAAATAGAAGGCTTGGCTGTAATATTCTGAGTCCTTTAATAGCAATAGACCTTTACCAGTAGGCAGATGACAATAGTCTTATATATTTACGTATCTTATGTTTATAATTCAACATGAAAGAATTGAGTGTTGTGAGGGTGTGATGAGTCTTGGTAGAGCAAAGTTACATTGTAAAACAGGATTTAACTAAGTAAGAAAACTGTGGCACCTTTTAGTCTGATTGGGAAAATATTTCAAATTTTTTGGGTTGCAAGGGCGACTGAACTACAAGCTTTGTGAGAAAACACTGAACCCAGTAAAATATGCTATCAAGAGAACACTCTTTTCTCTTCTTGAGGTTGTCACCAGACTGGTGGCAGCAATGCCAAGCCTTTGAAGTTCTAGCTATAACCCAACCTGAGGCTTCCACCATGATATTTAACTCGATTTTTTTTTTTTTTTGGTGCTGGGGATCGAACTCAGGGCCTTGCACTTGCCAGGCAAGCACTCTACCACTTGAGAAAAAATCCCCAAC